>JAAAKL020016560.1:0-10978 GCA_010016065.2 Carybdea cf. marsupialis auct. non (Linnaeus, 1758) | reverse complement strand
GATTCGGTCACTTTACACTTTTAGGTTCCTTTAGTATCGAAAATGTTTCGTTGATATTGCTTTTAGCGTTTGTTTATGGTACAGAACATCAAAGTTGAACGAAATAGCGAAACTGTTTTTCTGCCTGTCGTTCTTATGTGGAGAATGAACCAACAAAACAATCACAAGCCGTAGCATGGAAAGAGCCAAAGGTTTCTTGCAGAAAATTGACTTTTGCATCTTTCAACCTTCGTTAAGGACTTTTTTGCTATTTGGAGCAATTTTCCTGATGATATTTTACTGCTAAGCAAGCGCTTGGTTTTCATTTTTAGACTTTTATTAGCCTTCAGGGTTGTGATTAGACCTGACTAATACCTTAAATAAGGGAATCATCGTGAATCCATTTAGTTGACTCATGGGTGTTTCTCAAGCCTTTACTGATGTAAGGAATGTATGAATTATCCTAGACCTGGGCTCTACGGTATTCGAGTCTTTATAGAGCCCGAAAGATGCATTTTATTTGAGCATCAGTTAAGGGGCAGACTTGAAAGGACCCTGGAAGGGCGTATCGTCAGGAGTACTCCTCACAAGTCTTCCTACTTTTTGCATTTCCACTCCTGGATTCCTACCGTCTGCGTGTCTTCCTCGAGGCCTTCTACCAGAAATGTCCAAATAGCGTAAGAGCCATACTTCTCCATTATCCTGCCTAAAGGTTAACTGTAGTGTAACGGTACTGTGATTCTGTGAAAGTCAAGCATTTGTTGATAGATAAGTACACAAGATTCTACGTTTCTTACTATTGTAAGAAATGCGAGCAGTATTTGATCACGAGAAGACACAATTTCATGATCGATTTGCTCGACACTTGATATAGATTCGCTCCCCAGCCATCCGCACTAAAGCAGACAGTTCGATATTTTACGTAGAGAAGTTTCTCAAACCTGGAAAAAGATAGCGTTCCGGACTACTACTAATTTTCGTGGGATATTTTTTTGCATTTTTTGAGAATGAAGTTTTGGGAATAGGTATACTCGGAATACTGCAAGAATTTGTTGTCGCTTATTTAAATTTTTTAAAATTTTAACTTAAAATTTAAGGATGCCTTCTCCATTTCAGCAATGTAAAATGCAACAATAGAAAAAAATCTTGCAAAATATTGACGCGCTTAATGCTATTCATTTTTAAAATAACAGTTATTTTAAAAAATTATGCAAAAATAAATTTTCGCGAAAATAATTCTTTGTGCGTTTCTCGATAATTAAGTTTAGTAAATGGGCATCTTCAAGTGGCTTAGGAATTAAATTTTGCGAATTTGATGAAAATTAGTAAAGAAGATTAACTCCCTTAATGTACTATAGTTTCATCATTTCTGTGACGTGAAACAGCTACAGATGATGTACTATAGATATCTTCGTTGATCAACAACGCACCTCAAATTTCTCTTTATATGCTTCTCCCCCTTGGAGTATGACCCTCCTTAAATACGTATCGACCTACATGATATCTGATATCTACCTATGTGTTTTTGGGGGTACTCCTTGTGGCCACAGGCTACGACAGATGATAGTTGCTTAATGGTGAATACGAGTGTGTGGCCATTAAAATGAGAGGAACTATGCGTCGAGGTTATGAACAACGGGTTAACGCACGTAGAGGCAACGTTCAGTTTATTTAAAATGAAAACAAAGATTTGTTAATATCCCTAGTCGTAAATTCCTTGTGTTGTGTCAGTTGTTCAAATCCGTTGCTGTAAGATGTGTGTATTGAATTCTCTGATGCAAAGTGGCGACCAATGACCATGAATGTAGGCCTAGGTAGCTAAGATAATCACGGTATCCATAACTTGTTATTATTGTCGCAATTCCTGATTATGAATTCACATTTGGTAATACATGTAGCGATGGACGCGACTATCGTTATATTCATTTATATCGCTATGCAGTCATGACACTTGTTCTCATTTTCGCTTGCATTAGGATACTTCAAACGTAGCTATCAATAGGCACATCCCAGTACCTGCGTTATTACTGCGTTTATGCTCATATTCTGATCTGCCGTTCTCATTCGTGCTCAGAACTTCATCATAGAGAGGACTGATATAGCCAGTCGTGAACAAAATAGGCATCCGTGAAGTACGCCTTGATAAGTCTATCGAGTACTGTGCTACACTTACCAGGACTTCAACATCGGCATAGAAACTTCGTATTGAATAGCTGTTTATGATTGTTTTAAGGGAAATGTGAAATGAATAACCATTTCGTAGAATATGGGTCAGTGCCACTTGATACTTTGGGCCTATAACCGTTTTCGTTCCATTGCAGAACAAAATGAATGGCTCCGTGTCTCCAGATTTTGTGAATGTTTTAATATGATGATCCACGTAAAACTGCACACGCGTTTTAAAGGATACAAAAAATTGCCAGTTACCTTGCTGCGGTTATAAATGTGCCCGTTTGCTATCTTTTGACAGGTTTATTAGCGAGGTGTTTATGCGAGGTTGGTGTTGAAGTGGAAAACTTTACATAGGAAAGCGTGTATTTTGTGAGCACTTTTACTTTACTATGGCTGCGATGCACCATGAACCTTGATCGAAAGAATGTAATCGGATAAAAATTGGTATTATTTGGAAAAGTGGGATTTTGGGTCAACACCCTCGAATATTGAGCACGTTGAAGTGTGATTTGCAATTTGGTAGTTGTTCTATTGTGTGTTTACTAGAAAATATTTTGTCTTTTCGGTGATGGGAAATATTCTTTTCTTGTATGCAATATATGAGCATCGAAAAGAAAGATGTATTTGGATTATTTTATGATGTCGATATTTTGTGTAGCTTTTAGTTTGATTTTGTAAAGTTAGCATGATTCATGTCAATTAAGCTTTAAATATTCACGTTTGTCGTAGTTCTTTAAGTATTGATACTCGTTGCCCCTTCAATGACCTACTGGTGATAATGGTGTTTGCGTGCATAAAGTAGTCAAGTGGTGTTCACACTGGCTACGGAAGGAAGTTTCTGATTGAGAAATTTCAGAGATATAAAAGTGGACTCACGAAGTCATTTAGTCGGGAACAGGGTAGGGAAATCGTGGTAGGCATCACAAATTCAATACTCAAGGTGATGACTCATGTGTCATTCTGTTTCATTGAAAAAGTGAGATCCAAGTACAAAATGCCTGAAATACAAGCACATATAGCAATGAAATACAGTGCAACAGCTAGTGCCAATTGCTGCTGGCCTACAGTAAGTCTGGAAAGTAAAGAAATACTTCGTCTCAAATAGCCCCCCCCCCCCCCCCCCCACTCTTACCGCGTATTTTTCGAGAGTTTGCTACTAATGTGAGTCGTCTTTTAACCTTCCAACCCCCCAGCTTGTCAACTTTTGGTGAGATTTCTAGCTTTTTCGTAAAAAAATACAAAGTTGTCTTTCTATGAAAAATATTATATAGTTTTTAATCTTATGAAAGACAACTTTGGCACTTTGATATTTTATCTATTAATTATTACTATTTCGTTGTTCCGTTTTAGTTTTAGCTTCTTCCCAGCTCGCAAACTTTAAGTCGTCGTTGTCTCTTTGGAAATTGTGCACCCCGTCTCATTTTATACGAGGCTCAAGAGAACGAAGGCCACACTAAGATTACTAACAGTGCGTGGGCGTAAGAGTGCATTTCAGGGCTGGATGTGGATCATCAGAGGAGAGTTAGGAATCATTACAATAAAAGTACCGTAGCTAAGTAGTAAAATATTAAATAGGACTAGATGTGTGTTGTTTTTTAGTTCTTTAGGTTCAACTGATCCATGCACTTTAAAAAGTCTGTTAAAATAATATTTTGAAAGATGAGGTAATAGGAAGTATTTAAATTGATTCTGGCGTGGCTCGAATGTAGCTACTTTGCAGGATGCAGTAATTACTGGTGAATTTACCCAAAGCAAACCTCTTGTTCTCATGGGTGATCTTCCCCCATTTTTAACCAAAGTTGATAATCATACAGTGACTGATACGAAACTATGGAAGAAAGAAAGAGTAGTGGAAGTAATAGAGAAGAGACGTCTGAATAGACACTAGAGAAATAGAAAAGTAGCTCACCAACGGTATTGAACCCGTGACCCTTTCGCGGCATGCGCCTTACCAACTGCGCTAGATGAGCCCTGTTGATAACAGGATTTTTTCTCCAGTCGCCACACTAGCTCCCAATACTATACTATTATTTCATTCCATCAATTTCTATTCAAACTTATCATTTCAAATCCTCTCTTCCCAAAGGAGACCTTGTAGAAGTGACTCGCAAGAAAATGCCGAACATTTTTATGCACAGTCTCAAATCAATTCGATTGCGGATTGAGCTTCCTCTCCTAATCAAAGCTCGTAGATATGGCACTGTTAGCCTGTAAACATAGTAAGATACGCCTCAAGTTTTGAAATGTCAACTTCATGTGTTGCTATTGAAACAACATCGTTGGTATAACACTAGGGAGTGTCGCCAAGGACCCATTACTTTGTCGTGAACTCGGGACAGCGGTTTATGTGGACTTAAATAAGATGGGACCAATCATTAACTAAGTGATTCATATACGGTATTATTCTTACTAAAGCCGACTTTTTGCAAAGCCGTACAAGGACACATGGCTGTAAGTTATATAGACATAAGCCATACAGACATGGGTACTTTGCTCTTGGTGCATGGTAGATGCCTTACTAAGAGTGGTACTGATGTTTAATAAGTTAGTTAACCGAGTAGGTAGACAGAAAGGCGTCGAGTTCTTTCTGACTTGATAAGCAAGGGCTGGCAGTGCGAGACGTTACGGTGCGAAATTGCAATGCGGTTCGGAAAATTCTTGAGAAAAAGTGTTGTACGAAATTACGGTACGGTATTTGAAGCAAATTGTGTTATTTTTTGGTACTGTACCGTACCTATATCTTACCTCAGACATTATCTTTTCCTTCAAGAGAAGTTAAAAATTAGTCTGCCTTAATGGCACAAATAGATTTGAATTAGGTCTATACTTACGGGTCGACAGTTCTTACACTCCCCTCTTATCTGCAGTCTGCAGCCTTACTCTTGTTTTCACTCGTTTCGTATCAATGATCTTCTTACATAACATTGCTGACTGTACAAAGATTCGCTTTTTATGCAAATGGAGGTTGTGACGTTAAGAGAAAGGGAGGGAGATTGCAGTTCATTGTGACATTGAGATGCAGATGAGAAACAGCGCGAATGCGACCGCACCGATAGTCAGGGTAGTATTTCATAACGAGGCTACAATGAGAGTTTGTTGGATGTAACTGCTTCGTGTTGACAGATAACTCTGCTGCATGATCATTCAAAAAGAAGTACTTGGAAGAGTACCAAGCGTTGTCAGATCAGTCAGCTAAGAACCAGTCGCAAACGAAAGCACCAGAATATTACTAGTTACTTAAGTTGTAGTAGTGTTGGTGGTTCATCCCATCCACAAACAGCTTGGCGTAAGCATGTGGAGTTTGAAATCTGGAAAGAGAAAGTACAAGAACTTGCAGTGGAGGCTGTGACAACTAATGATGTCCTCTTGTCTGTACTTGAGGATAGTCGTTTTGCAGCGATAATAGCTCCTATGCTATCGGATTATCACCCAATCGCAAGGCACTTCGCTGACTGACGATTTGGGCTGCAGAGAAAAGAGTAGCAGATTTGAAAAGTTGTTTTGATGCCTGTTTGGTATCACCAAAAGCAGGAACTTCATTGGCACCAACATTCAAGCACTGGTGAATGGCTCAGTAAAAGTTGCCACTGCCAGCTTCCAAGAAAAGAATGAACACTCTACAGCATCCGAGATTTGTGGCATATTTGCGTCCTTAGGAAGATCAGGAATCTAAGACAAACAGATTTATACATTAACTGCAGACAACGGGTCAAATATTATTAGAGCATGTGAACTGTTACGCAACTTCCACAGCTGTGTGGGGATAAAAAGAAGTAACGGATATTGATATGGGAAAAATTTGTTTTACTGAATACAGCAATGAGGAGGCAGCTCAAGAGCCGAGTTTTGAAGAGCGTGTTGGTGTAGCCAGCTCAGCTTTCCAAGTTATTTAATTTCGATGCGCTGTCCATACGCTGAAGCCACGTGTGAGTGACGTCATCAAACGCAATGATCATGTAAAATCTATGCTAATGAAATTCGCAAAGTGTCAATGTCACGGACACACGGCTAGTGTTGAAAAAATTAGGGGCTTATTACCGAAAACGTCAAGATGCTTTAAATTATAGTCAGTATCCAACACTTTTTGACCCAGATGGCTCTGGCAAATGAAAGTCTGTATAAAGGAGGTAGAATGGCAGTGCACAGAGACATTGCTCGAAACCCACGAGCCTGTTTATGAGAATACACAGGCGCTACAAATGAAGCTCTTTACCGATGTCCAGCTTTAGGTGAGTGGTTGAAGTGTAAAGTTGTGCTTGAAAAATTCAAAGCACTTACTTAAGTAGTTTCAGGTTTGTTTGACAACGCAGCCTTTCTTTCAGCGGCTTGTTTAGACCCACGCTGCCAAAGCCGTTTTTCACCTGCGCAACGCGTATTGGCTCAGCTATACTCGGAAACCCTCTGGGAGAAGATACACTCGCTGTAGCGTAGCAAGCAACATCAGACAACAGAGTAAAATGTAGATGCTGGTGGACGGGAATGTCAAGAAAATACGAGACAACTTGATGCCGCAGATGGCGTTATTAAAAAGCTATTGAACGCAAATGTAGAATAATAAGATAATAGCTGCAGCATCGGACAGTTGATCCGAAATTGTGAGAAGATTCCAAGAGAAGACAGGTTAATGTTATAAATTGGTGGTAAGAAACTCCATCAGCAGAGCTGAAGAAACTTGCTGAGGTTGCATTAACAGTGCCAGTGACTCAAGCTGGTGTTGAACGTGCATCTTCTGGACTAATGTCCTCTCTTGATGACTTGCGGCTTGGCTTGAAAGACAATATTGCGAATGCAAATATGCTTTTGCGCTGAAACCCCTAGCTACTCTAAACGATAAACAATTTCTGTGATAAGATTTTCACTCGTAAAGTGTGCACATTGTAGGAATATGTGCAAGGCGCTGCTTGCGTGGTCCCTTAGCTCTATATTAGTCTAGGCGTATTCAGTTTTACATCTAAGGAGTAAGCAGAGTGTTCCATAGGCGCAAAGTATGACCTAGTAACGCTGTGTGGTGTCAGTGTCATCGCTTTCACTCAGGTTTGAAGCTTATTCTCTTTCGTTTCAAAAGTCACATCATTTTCCTGGCCTTTGTGTGTTGTTGGGTTTGTGATTCTTCGTAACTCAAGTTCACATCGTGTATCTTTCATGACGTTGATATTCTACTTTCAAGAAGACTTCATTATGTCACGGGTTAGGAAGATAGATACACTATTGAATACGCAGCTTTCATGAAGAATCGTGTATCATAAGTGAGCTTTTTCTTCCTTTGCCCATTCACAATTGCTATTTTGGCTTGCGGCAGTAGGGGTAAATTGTTAAGTTAATTGCAGATGTCCGAATTAAGGATTGTAGTACTGACTACACTGAACAATCGCTGAGTACATTCTATTTCTTTGTAACGATATTATGTCCTATGGACGTTGTAGCAAGTGATGAATGCAGACTGTGCAAGAAAGCTGACTTTATCCGAGCGAATTGCTTTCGTTTAAAAGGTACTACGCTATACTTCAAACAAAAAGTAATATAGATGGTCATATTTTCTGCGTGGTTGCATGGAATATTGCATACGATAGCAAAAGTACGGTATAACGTACGAAATTACGGTACGATATTTTTCGGTACCAGTACGGTAGAAAGGTTTTTGAAGATACGGTACGAAATTACGGCACGGAATATTTCTTAGGTACGTGTACAAAAAATATTCTGTACCATACCGTACTGCCTGCGTTGGCAAGAACAGAAAGAAGAAAAGACAAAGGAAGCATGGACTCAAACTTGCACAGCAGACGTGGTATGGAAAGAATTCGTGGAGGAAGTCTAAGGATTTTTTTCTCGTCAAAACTTATTATGGGTGCCAGAGGGGGGCAAGCAGTATCTGATAAGCGTTCCTAACTAGCTGTGGAGCTATACTAGTGGGCGAAGGTCACCGCTACGGATTCTATATTAAGGGGCTACATCTATATGCTCCAACTGCCCTTTATTTATCAGCTAGTTTTACTGTTTATTTAGGTAGTTTCAATGTCCGGCTCATAACTCATCAGGGGCTTCTGGCAGAGAGACTGCAAAACAATGAGAACTCGAATCTGGTTATTGCTATTCGATGAAAAGTAAAGTAGAAAATGTTAGCGAAGATAGAGAAAACGTATCAACGTAGACTGATCTTGTAAGAGAAATACCAGATGAATTTCTTTGGAGCAGAAAACATCAAAGAGAGCACTGATGCTGACTATGCATCAAAGGAAACACTAAAAAGACGACAGATGAAGTTCCTGGGGACATAACTAGGAGAGGAGGCTGGGAAACAGTAGACTAAATGAAGACACTTTTAAATAAAGCTAGTAGAACTATTCTCGTGAAATATTTTCAAAGGAATGTTACAGTATATCTGGAGAACTCGTGGCTCAACTCCCATTAATGGAATGGGATGAGCCATTTAGTTTGACCACTCGAGTGTTATACACGATGATTAAACAATCCTAGTTTTGCCCTGGTTTTACACCGCAATAGGGGAAGTTGTCAGTTCTAGAAGAAGCGACACTTTAAGATACAGGGAAGATAATACAATGATTGATAGGAGGTACAAATATTTGCTCAGAAGATCGATGTCAGACGTTACTAGCACAAGAAAACAGCTAAAAAGGAAAACGTTCCACGACTTAACAATCCCATCAATGAAGACAGAAAACTTTTAACATCTTTGCATTACAAAACCCAGCAACAAACATATCCTAAGATTCTGAGCACCTTCTAGGTCAACCTTCGTCAAAACGGAGTAACAGAATACTCTCATTCCGTCATACTAGTAAGTGGAGTAAGTAGACTGAGGTAGAACATGAATATGGTTATAAATAAGGTAACCATACACATTGGTATCTTTTGTATCTCTTGTCATACATGTATGCTCATGATGGTATTTGATGTTTCCTGGAAAGATAACTCAAGGAACAAAGACCTCTATGGTAAATTACCTCCGTGACATCAAAGATCGCGTTTCAATGGATTAGACTCGACAATTAATGGAATCAGATATTTATCGAGACCATCGGGTGGATGATGGAACGGTGGAAGAAGCGTACTCACCAGTGTAAACGAATTCAAGGAAAACACTGGGCTGAAAACTGCTGACCAACTAATGAAGATACTGTAGATAAGAATGAATGGACGAAACATGCATATTTGACGAAAGTGGGAGCTCGGCCAATGTAAATAAAAAATAGTATGTCGAGTATTAATCACTAAAAATTCAGAAAGCCTTTCAGCAGCATCTCCGGTTATACGTTCGGACAGCTAAAAGAACGGCAGGAATTATATACCGATTTACAGACAAGTCAAGGGAGGCTTAAGAGCCATTTATTTCCAACAAAGCGAGCTCGATAAGCATTTACAGCTTAGCAAATAGGCGAGAAGAAGTGCAAATACATGGGGGAAGCCCATAAATATATATTATTCATACTTAGCAAAGCTCAGTTAGAAATCGATCCCATGTGTCGCCCCGTGCAAAAGCTTGTAGCATTTACCTTACGTGGCTCTACCTGGTTCTGTAGAAATACTGATTTAGACAATTTTGTTCAACATGTATTCTGCGATTGACGTGTAGACCCGTCAATATTTCATGTCTAAGTATTGAAAATAAGAAAACCTGCTAAAGATGCCCGTTTAAGATTATTAGAACATCTTTCAAAGCTCTTAAATTGCCACCGTTTCGAAATGATGGATATGTGCTTCGAAGCATTACTTACCGATAAACCATTTTCTTTAGATTTTATGATGTAATGTACCATTTGAATGAAATGTTTACGTTCAGGGTACTTGGTAATAGATTTTAAGGTCTTATGCTTATCATTTTTGAGATGGTCTAGCACAATACCCTTTTATAAATAGGAACATATTTTGTTCTAGCGTCTACGGATAACTCTGACTACAAAGGTCGCTCCTGGTGCAGTTAGACTAATAGCAACTACGGCACATTCATGACACATCTTCGAATAAAACCAAAACATTCTCTTACAAAACCATAGAAATCCATTACTGATCATTCAAGGGCACAAGGCTTAAAGTTGCTATGTCAGTATTTTCTAAAGCATCAATAAATCAGAAAAGGGTTGCCATAAGAAGCAACATTCATGATCTGGGGAAACAAGTAGAAAGTGGGAAAACGATATGCTATATATGTACCTGAAAAATGAATCCATTAGAAGTAAAATAAAAATAGGTCCACTTGAGATAGCTGTGAGTCACTATCACCCTCCAGAAAACTAGTAAATATGCTTCTTGGCTTCTGCCCAACTTCTTTCAAAATCAGTTATTGATTATGCAACCGTATATACGGCCTTTAAGAATTGCATCCCATTTTTATCCCAGTTCAAGTAAAGAAGGTTGCCTGTATACAGTGATTGAGGTGCATATAGTACACGTCCAAATCAAGGCGACCCCCAAAAGCCAGTTGCTTCTTTTGGTGGAGTCCGTCTGATGAAAGCAGCTGATTATTGTAGTGAAGAACTGGTGAAAGAAATTCATGAAGACGCTGTAGTAGAAACATACATAATTGGTGTGAATGTCGGAGTTTAGGTAGTGAGTGGAGGCCAATATAAATATCTTTCAGAGCATACCTCCCTTCAAAGGATTCCATTGAGATATAGAAGTGGAAGTTCTTTTCCGGCAAGAAAAGTGATAAAGAAGCATTTCTAATCCAAAGGGATCCGATGGACTGTATCTTGTTAAGAAATCTTTAGCGTACTATTGAGATGTATGAGAACTGATGAAAGGTAGTGAGTGGAGGCCAATATAAAATATCTTTCAGGGAATACCTCCCTTCAAAGGATTCCATTGA
>JAAAKL020016559.1:0-10979 GCA_010016065.2 Carybdea cf. marsupialis auct. non (Linnaeus, 1758) | reverse complement strand
GGATAATGATGCAGATCGATGTAATAGTGAAACAAAATACGTAGCTAGAGAAATACAAGGGAAGCA
Organism: Carybdea cf. marsupialis auct. non (Linnaeus, 1758); assembly: GCA_010016065.2. NCBI lineage: Eukaryota > Metazoa > Cnidaria > Cubozoa > Carybdeida > Carybdeidae > Carybdea > Carybdea cf. marsupialis auct. non (Linnaeus, 1758). The sequence goes on along the minus strand of JAAAKL020016559.1, from coordinate 10,913 downwards.
GCACGAAGAGAGTAGATGCAAAAGGATAGTTAGATGATTAGAGACATCCAAAACAAAGTGTCCATAAAGTCAAGCATTAAAAATAAGGGAAAAGATTTTTCTAAAACCTTAAATGTTTACGGTGAACTGTCAAGATGGAGTTTGCTCCCTGGTTTAACCTGGATGAAGATCCAAGGATAATGATGCAGATCGATGTAATAGTGAAACAAAATACGTAGCTAGAGAAATACAAGGGAAGCAGCACGAAGAGAATAGATGCAAAATGAGACCGGTTAGACGATTAGAGACATCCAAAACAAAGTGTCCATAAAGGTAACCATTAAAGATAAGCAGCTCTGCCTGGAATCAATAGGCAAACTAAGCCGATAACTGTTAGCTTTCATAACTGAAAAGGAGAGCATTTAAAGAAGATTACTTCTTGAGATCCAAAAGGGAGCGTAGATATTAAGGAGAATGAACAAACGTTTTCTTAGGAAGGTGAAATTTAAGAGTAGACCTTGGCCTATTGATGAAGTGCTGCAGTAGCCTTAACAACAGAAAAGGGAAAGGATAGCTTATGGTTTTCTTAAATGGTGTACAAAAAGAAACAGAGAACTTTATAAAAATATGAAATAGGTATAAAAGTAGAAGGAAGTAAAATATTAGAAATAATCTCCGACTACCTTTCTATTTTCCAAATGTAGAGACGTAGCAAATGATCACTGTCGTACAATTGTATTACTCCTTCAACGAAAGGCAGCATGTGAAAAGAACGCACTTATTGTACCATCGAACCTTACAGCCCATTCTAGAAATGTATTACTGGAAGTAATAAATGGTCGCTTGAAGTAAATCTATAGGTCTCCGTTTATAGAAAATTAAGTTGATATTGTCCTCAGCAGAGCCTGAAGCAAAAGCAGTTTGCCTGCATCAAGATGTTAGTCTGGAAGTTTCCCAGACAAAACTTTATCTTCAGGGCGAACTTTATCGACTTCTTTAAAGTTTTTGTCTGTTTCAATTCTCAGCAGTTATAGTTTAAGTGTACTGCTCTTAACAATTTATGTGTTTTTAATCACTACGATGATCTACAATTAGCAGTGAGGAAAACTTTTACTACATGTAAAAGTTTGACGGGGAGAGAGGCGTAATACAGTAGTTGGTTTTCCTGCTGTATTCATTTAAAGTTTATTCTAACAAAAAGTGTGGACTGAATAGCAGAATTAGAAGTTTGATACAAATACGTGTATCAAACTTCCAATATGATGTTTTGGGGAAACGTATTTGCCAACTTCCAGTATAATGCTGCCAAGCCAAGAGACATTGAATTATTTCAACATAATGAGGCATGTGAAAGAGAGAAGCGAGAAGAGAGGACCACACCACTGACATGAAAATCAAGACCATAGTATAGAATAAAAATAGAACTACGGTAACTCATGCTTTACAGAAGAACCTTTAAGGTCAAGCGACGTTTCCAGGGTGAAATAGAGATAGTACCCTTAGAGGCAGCAGCAGGACTAACGATTTTTTCAAAAACATTACCCATCCTGACCTTCTGACCCTTCGTATCCAAGTCTGGCTCTCAAGACCCTTCAACTCGGACCACTTGTTATTTAAAGAAATGTATAGAATACGGACCGTCGAACATTTTGACGATTTTGACGAATTGGCTGAAGGAAAAATCCAAAGGTACTATGAACAAACAGTGCTGCAATGATTCTTTCAGAAAATATGATGATTGTACTTGTGTAGGAGTGACTCTTGCTGTCCCAGATAGTGCAGATGCCGAAATCGCTGTTATATAGCGAAGAGATCTTGTCATAAGTAAACTAACACAGAGAGTTAAGCCTATGGTTGCACTCGTAAGAGAATAATAGATCTTAAAACATTATAGACATGCAACGTTTGTAATTATGCCGTCAGAGGATTCAAAGTTTAGTTGACTAACTATCTGCGTTTTCTGTGCAGACTATCTATCATCAAATTTTGGTCTGAGACTCCTTTATCAACCGCTGATTTGACCCCTCAGCAAAAATTGGCTGCCCATGCCTGTTATAAAGGCAAACTCAGAGAATTGATGCACTATTTTCTGTGGTATTAATTCTCTATTTTGTAGTTGAGAAGTTTGGAGGCCAGTAAAATACAAAAATAATTTCTTGTTCAGTTGAAAATGTATGGAAATATAATAGTCAATATCTCTTATAACCACACTTGCTATTTATCAGGCACTATCTTCGCACTCCAATTAAGAACGTGCTTGAGAGAAGTCATAGAAAAGGGCAGGGAGAAGGCGGGGGTTAATAATCCAGCTCATATAACAGAAGTGTGCAGTGACGTAAACGGCTTGGGAACCACCTATCCCAAAATAATCAGCTTTTATTTTTTCCATTCTTCAGGGACCAGTTGTGTATTTCAAATGTACGTCTAGGAAAACAAGACGACATTTTTTTTAAAAGATGGATTAAAATAGTAGCATTTGATGACAATTTATTTCTTAAAAGTCAAATAAACTGACTGATAATATTCTGTATTGTCGAACTAAAAAGATATGGTACATGTGACTAAATTTTATCGTAAAACGTTTTGGGGAAAAGTATTTGCCTCAAAACTCACCGACATACCGCAAAAATGCCAGTATTCCTCTATAAATATGAGATTTTCTTTAATTATGAAGTTTCTGACTAAATGTGTTATATAGTTATATGTTATAAGAAAATGTTTTTTAAACTTCTCACATCTGTCTGTCGGTATCAACCGTGGTGTCATAATCGGCATCAAATACTGGTCTTATGACCCAGTTTCACTATCGGTATCTGATAAAAATTGGGTATCGGCTCATCCCCAGTCATAAACATGTCAGGAGCAGACCAAAGGCACTGAATCTCGTAAACGACGTCAATTTCAATTTGAAACTTTAGGACCTTCAAAGATTTTCACCCTCAGATCTTTAAATACTGCAAAATATGAGTAATCAAACTTATCAAAGCACGATTTTTCAAATATAAATACAGCGTTTAATACAAAGCGCTCTCTCCTAAACATCTTTAACGGGCAGCTTGTATTTCACGAAAGGCTCTTGGACAGAAAAATTTTGCACTCAAATAATACTCGACTTTGTCCATTTAACACTGGGCTAAAGGTGATATGGCGTTCCCAAGAGAGTTACCTGGAAATGTTGATAACATGTGCCTGGTGGCAAGACTTAATTGAGATCCACGTGTATTAAGGGAACATTACAAGGATAATAAAGGCTGGGACTTTAGTTATCTTTGCTTGTAGTGATTGCGTTAGGTGTTAATTGCACCTCTGTAAAGACCACGAATACTGTCTTTCAAGACAATAGCTGCCATATGCCTTTTTTGCTATACTTTGTGATTTTGCACAGTGAATTCCGCAATATGTGAAAATTTCCTTTTTTATGAAGATTCGTGGTTCATAAAGTGATAATGACGTCTGCCGCACTCTCTGGTGTTTTTCGCTGGTCATTCTTGTATGGTTAAAACATTAGTGATGAGAGTTATTTATACTATTTGTCGGATGGATGATAATGCCCGATCAAAACGGAAATTATTCATGACCGAACTGGCCATGGTTAAATGTTGGCAAAGACAGTACAATGTTTTCTTCTATCAAGCTTTCATTCATCTTCTATGAATTCGCTGTGAAAATAAACTAGATAGCCACTTCATTTACGTAACATCTGATAGACACGAGGACTGGTAACTCAGAATGTGTGGAAATGCTTTAACGGCTTAAGAAAACGCTGTTTTGTTAAATTATTTGACAATATATTGTTTGTTTTGGTGAAACAGGTGTTTCTGGTTTAGCCTCGTATCGAATAAGAAAGTTTCAACTGATTTCTTTACAATCATCATAAGCAAGCTTACTACGTTGATAAGCATGATGATTAAAGCCACTCCCATTTCCTTTTACACAACAACAATTAACTTCCGTTTTTTAATCTTATCATATTACCACGCTGATTCTATATGAAATAGAATAAAACAAGAAGAAGTAGTGTTACCCGTCAATGAAGTACTTCGTTGTGGGAGGTAGAAGCATCACGTTCAAGTAGTTCGTATTTCCCTTTTTTAAAGTTACACAGTTACAAAATGAAATGCTTACAACTAGGAAATGGTTTGTAGCAATTACTGGGAACACGGTGCAGCCATTTTAAGGAGTATTTTTGTTGTTTTTTATTCAATTTCAGTACACCGGCTGTGTAAAAATTCTTTAGTTCCTTATCCCATGCAAGGCTATAATGCATTTGATGTAATGAAGATACTCAGGGCTCATTTACACACTACGGTCAGTCGGGACGGTTCCGGGCCGTTTCACCCAGGCAACTCACCTAGACTAGTGGTCAACAACCAGTGGCAACCAAGTGGGAATATTCAAGGTCACAGCGCCAGTATAAAAAAACCTTTGAATTTAGAAACAGAAATGTGCTATAGCCGCCTTCTTCAGAAAATACTTTATGCGATTTAATGAAATTGGGAAGTAAAATTCTAAATGACAAAAACTTTAACTGAATTGTGATTTTGAGAAGCGTTGACAGATGACTTTTTCTATAAAAATCTCCGTATTTTTCAATATAATATTGGACTTAAAAAGAGACATATTTTTACGATATTAAGTTTTATGGATGCCACTGTCAGTGTTCCAAAGTCCATTTGCAAGAGACAAATGCAAAGTTACATAGTGCCTTAAAATCTTAGCAGAGTAGGGTTAATATTTGTTTTACTCAAACCCTTAAAACTTTATCTTACAATTTTCAGCCATTTGACGAAACTTCTCAAATTTTGTGTTAATTACACAAAAAGACAATAAAGCATCCCCTTTTTAGACCATAGGATATGGTTTTGCAGCAGCATAACTAAGCCATGACTGAAGTATATTATATAAACCCAAAACATCACTGTGTGGTCGTTTTCCCAAAACAACAGACAAACGGCAGACGCTTTACCGTAAAGTCTCTGGTTAGCCTCTTGGTTAGCACATAATACTGTGAGCACCTGTTTTACCTTTATCACTCATTTAATCTATCGCCGTCTCGTTGCTTCGAGAGTTTGGATTATAGGGGCAAGAGAGACCACCATCGTCCGCTATCCTCTCATAATAGCAACCTCTGCACCTCAGTTGTCTGATTCTCGGTCATAATTTTCATGCCCTATCAGTAGGAACAGACGTAAGTTAGGTATCCAAGTTTCGGCTGACAGTGCAAACGAAGTTCTACATAAAACCAGTAAGAACTTAGGATGAACGAAGTAGAATGAGTAAGATGCAGCTCATATCGGTACGTAGCAACGCTCGACTATGATGACAACTGGAGAAAGTACGTAATGGCAAGCCAGATAATTTACTTGAAAGTATTTTGGAATTTTGGGTGTCGGCTCCACTAAAGATGCCACTGGACATGTTTGTAAAAACCTTCCACCTCCTGTCAGCGCCAATAAGAACAGTCATTATTATAACAACTGCATAGAAGTATAAAGAAAACTCTTGCTTCTGTTAAGGTATCGTCCTTTAACGTCCAGACTCTGCGTAGACATAAATTTACCTTAATATCATATTTTGGACTAAGCATATCTCTTGAGTACGCTGAAGAAATAAAATATTTAAAGCAATTTAGGATTTTTTGCATAAGTTTTTTATATCTGTCTCCTTGCAAATATTTCTGACGTTTCAGATCGGACCACATTTCTTTCACCGTGGGTAATGAGATCTCAACTTATTTCTTACATGAAAAAGTCTTCATCTGTGGTGTGTTGGTGCTAAAGGCTTTCTGACCAATCTATTTACCGGAGAAGTGTAACTGATCTCCTTCCTGATATTGTCTTACTTAGCTTTGGTTTATATTCTGACAAAGAGAAACAATAAGAGTAAGGTTTACCATGTCATAAACATAAACAAGAACCGCGCCAGCAAAACGTAAAGAGTGTGAAAATTTGTTTGAGAAAACAGTAGGAAAACGTATGGTCCATAACTGAGACAGTCGTGGAAAAGAAGGGCCACACCTTTCGGCAAATCTTTAAGCAGAACACACTGCTAAGTTTACACCTCACATGATATAAAAGGCTTGGTACTAAGACTTGTAGATGATACGTATCATTAAGGAATTTTTTTGGTTCCAATTCTGTTCCCAAGCCAAAAGGATGGGACCTTACTCAAAACCATCTGTAGAAACTACAACCCATTCTTAAACAGTATTCAATAAAAGTGTGGTAGTAAGCCCTGTCTTGATAACTAAGCATTTCTGACCTTCACTGAACTTTTGATTTTATGATGCTCTAAGGACAGTTCGTCGAAGCTCAAATTGTACGACAAGAGTTTTGCAAACAAAACTATTGCCTCGCAACACTGTTAGGGTCACACAATGCTGACGCCATCTCCGTGGAAAGCTTTTTGAGAACATAGTGACGGAAAGTAATTTTTATCAACAGTTTCTTGGCGGGATTTGATGAATCTGAACTACGAACAAGGAAACATAGAAAAATACAAACAGACTCACATACATTAACAAATATGTACAATGTACAATGAAGGTGGGGACAATTGCGTCAACTTTGTGATGGAGCATAGGGAATGTCCTTTACATCTCACAGAGATCCACTTCTATCACACACAATTTATCAGAATGCTTAAAAAAGATCTTGGAATATATACAATACTAAATTTTATCTCTGTTCTATATTATATTTATCTCTGCGTTTTGGTACTTTGTATTATTTGATTTAAATTATCAATACTCCATTTTCAATAGTTGGTCATAATGATGTATGACAACTGTTAAATCTTATAATATAATTTCGAAGAAGAGCAAGGTTTTTGAAAAAATTATTGTCCTCCTGGTTCAAGATGGCTGGCAACACCACCGGTTAAGAGAGGGGTTTGAAGATCAGTCAGTATAAGTTGGACATAAGATGAGATTATACAGAGGAATAGTACATATGTTGATTCAACAGAAAATCTTCCATGCCAAGCACCACGCTTTTGTTGCAAAGTTTAATATAGTCTCAATCCAAACTCTCACAACTAGTAGCTTCATTCCACCATGGCTTTCTCTTTTATGCGTCGGTCTCTCACACTGTTATATTTAAACTATTCTATTAACATATAAAAATACTTCAGTAGATACATCGTAATCACTTGAATTAGATAATTCCAACAGAATTAGAAATATCGGTACACTCACGTTCATTGGAACCAAAGAAAGCGAAATACTTCGGTGAAAATACAACATGAAGAGAAAATTGAGAAAACAGGATCGTTGAAAAATTGACTTTTAATCTGCAAAAATGCCGTATAGACTGTTCATTATATCAGATTTTACATGTGTTCCACCATATGTAAATGTTCATCCTGGATCACCTCATAAAATTGCGTTTAGTTTTGCACCAATGACATAAAAGCTTTCTCAGCGTGGGCAAGCTAACATGTTTTTAAGTGCGAAAGAAGGTGGCATTCAAAAAATTTGTGGCAGCCCTGCACTCTCTGTCGGTATAATCAAGGGCGCCGCTAAGATTTAACTCTTGTAGAATGTGAGCAGGAGTGAGGCAGCCACATAATTTGATATTCGTAAATAGATGGGGGAAAACTGATGGTTTCTTGGATTTCAGTTTCAACTGGAGTAAAACAAGGCCGGAAATCTTCTCAGAAGGACTTAATCTTTGTGTCTCCCTACAGCCGCCCATGATGAGATGGCAAATAGACATGGCCAACATTTTTACCCATTTCTGGCTCTTAAAGAAACAATGCGTCCGTGCTTCCCTAATCTATTCTCACTGCCATCTGACGACTCAGTCGGTCCAGTGACGTGTAAACGTACTGCTATAGTGCAAACTCCGTTGTGCCATCTTTCTCTGTAAGCTGTCATAAGTGTTGTGTCGGCCATTCCACGTTCCATGTTATCGTGTATTTTTTTGCTTGTCGTAGTCGTAGTCTACGACTTTCGCAATGCGCAATGCTTTGAACCAGGTAATTTTCTACTTCGTTTGCTCGATAAGCCAGTGGAAAAGTGTCTCCCTTTCATTTGGGCCCCTCTTCCAGACTGTCAAATATCTTCTCTGGCATACGTTTGCTCGTAAGCATCGTCCCTCAACGATACCATAAAGTCAGTCAAATGTCTTTCACATCAAATCTGAGTGCGTCAAACTTTCTCGCCGGTGACTAACTTCAAAAAAATTTGCAGTAGGGAAAAACGTTTCCCATAACAGTCTCACCTTCACGGCATTGCTTATTTCTCGACTTTTTCATTAAGTAACCATTTTTAGGCGGCACCTCTGCTTATAGCTTTTTTTGTGTGGCATACTTGATTTCATGAGTACTGCTGCTTGCGCTGATAAGAAATCCCAAACAACAAGCCCTATCTTTTCTTAGCATTGGATATTAATTCATATCATTCTTTGCTGGTTAGGTCTTTTACAATAATTTTTGTTGTCTTCATAGATATTTAAGAATTTCAGACAGATTATACAGCCTTGATGTACCCCTTGACTTGCGTCAAAACAGATCTGATCACTTACTTTCGTTTCGGCATTAGCCCTCTGGTCTCTATACATGTGACTCACAAGATGGAGTACATGGTGGACAAAGAACATTGTTTATGAAAGTGTCATGTGATTTGGTCCTTGTCCTTTCAACTGTAGGAGACAAAAACATATTTAAATTTGCACCACTCCTAAATATCAAGATCTTCATGTTAGTTCCCTATCGATTTACTGCCTTCCTCCTTGAATTGGGGTTCCTGTCAAACACATATTTACAGTTATGAAATTTATGAATTGGACATATTCGAATCATTAACAGACTTAAACGTTATCATCTAAGAAGCTTGAGTTATTCAACTTCTAACAAGTAACTCATAATTTTTCAACCCATATTTAGATTTGAGAAAAGTTATTGAGGAATTGTTTTTGTAAAAATTAGTTGCACTGTCCCTTCATATGAAGGGGCACTACAGTATAAGGAAATCGGGTTTGAGTTTCTACCTGTAAGTATTTCAGCTGATCCCCTAATTTCATGTCCAAACATGGTTTAAGGGTGCCTGGTGTCATCAGGAGTATATGAATATCTCCAAATGTGTATAGGAACTGTTTCCTCCGAAAGGTCAACAATGATTGGAGAAGGAAGCTTTTCCAGGACATTCTCTGCCTTTAAGATATCGATTTGCCTTTCAAGGTCAGAATTAGCCTTCCCCAAAACAGTTAGTGGCCTTTCTGACCTTATCGGTCTTCAATCTTGCTGGAAGTACATATGCAATACCTTAGAGTGCTTTTGTTCCCGGAGAGATTATTCTACGATATCCATTTTAAATAGGCAATTAAAAATTATATGAAGATATTGGTTGGCATATAGATCATTTAGGAGCATTATTCTCTGATACATATCCATGAAGATCGTAGCTGGCATTCTATCAGATAGTACCTCTCCAGGCTAGAGGAAACCCAAAGCAATTGTGATGATCGGGCAGCTCTGAATTCCTAAACAATCTCTTCTAAGGACGGAGCCTCGCCACTGCATGCAATTTAGTGTCATAGGGGGCAGCTACTTGGCCATAAAAGGATATTTATTGGCTAACTTGGCATCTTAACATTTCGCCATGACATGATAGTTTTACATCCCACAAGCTCCGGTACATGCCATTTCTGGTATTAAAAGAAGATAATATGGTAAGACATTATACATTTATGCTTAAAAATGAGTGTATTTTGATTGCAATTTACAAAGAGAAATTGCATAAGCCTGTCAACTACGTCAATGTACCTTTCTAACTAGATCTAACTGACTTGAGAAGACCATTATTGAAATCTACCTCACATAGAATATCCCTCACTTGAGATCTAGATAATGTAAGATCTAACTCATTTGTTTAAAATATGTACAATTAAACTTTGAAATAGATTTGTAATGTCTGTTCTGACTTCATCTACCATTTATCGGCGGTAATCAGCAATCAAAATTTTGTAATCTCTTGTGTGGGAGTTTTTCCCTATCACAAACATGGTCAATTCATACTTTTAAATGTAAATTTGCGTGTATTTTAAATATACCTTAAGAGTTCGTTTGTTCTCACCAGAGCTATATGCCACTGAATACCAAGTTTTTAACTACCACTACTATCACTACTACTAATATCATTGCCACTACTACTACTACCAGCTCTACTGCTACCACTGTTACTACTAATGCTACCACTACTAATACTACAAATACGACAACTACTACTATCAACATCTTCCTAGGAAGTTTAAATTTTGACACAAATTATCTCCTAAATTTGGGCAAAACAGGGTGATAAATTTCCAATTTATTTATATTCCGTGAGTTTTTAAAGAATAAACGTAAATGGAAAACATCAAGTTCAAGTGCTGCCCAGATATTCCAGACCGAAATCTCAGAGTCAGGTGGAAATCGTTTGCCACCCCTTAAATTGAAAATGGTTCCATGAGACTATGGCTACTACTAGTACTACTACTACTACTACTACTACTACTACTACAATTACTACTATTAATATTACTACTATTAATATTACTACTACTACTACTACTACTACAAGTAGTTCTACTAAAAAGTACCACTACTGCAAGTACTACAACTGCAAGTACTACAACTATAAGAAGAACCGATGTTACAAAGACGACTACTACTACAAATACTACTAATGCTACTACAACTTTAAGAAGAACTACAAATGCTGCTGCTGCTACTACTACTACTACTACTACTACTACTACTACTACTACTACTACTATTACTATTACTACTATTACTATTACTACTACTACTATTACTACTACTGCTATTACTATTACTACTACTACTATTACTACTACTACTATTACTATTACTACTATTACTATTACTACTACAAGTGCTACTAATGCTGCTGCTACTACTACCGCAACCACTAGTACTACCACCACTACTAC
>JAAAKL020016558.1:0-10980 GCA_010016065.2 Carybdea cf. marsupialis auct. non (Linnaeus, 1758) | reverse complement strand
GTTCCATGGATACCTGATCCGCGTAGATGATGTTTGGCCTAAAAAGGCTATCCATTGCCACATTGATGGCAGATGTAATCCGTATGGATATAAAGCTGCTTAACCTGAGTAGCGATGATACTTAAAAGAAACCACGATGGTGTAGAACAATTAAACAGAAAATGATGATACAACTACTGTTCTCTAAAAAAGACTGGATCGAGCTTCCCATTGTTTCCAACTACGAAAATGTGTAGTCACGCGTACTGGCCCCCATAAGTTAAAATAGCGCGGGAAAGTCCTCCATGTTGCGAAACATTGTTTATAAGCTTTGTGTGATGGGGACTGAAATGGCGCCCAAAGTCTGACCTCACTTTCAGACGGAAGATGATCGATCCAGTTTTTTTAGTGATCAGTGGTCACAATCGTTAATAATAGTCGGCAATATGATTCTTCATTAAAATGTCCATTTATGCTAAGAAGTTATTATACCTGGTTGGGGTAATGAGCACAATGTATAGGGGATATGTTGAAGCCTGCATTTCTCCTGCAGTTGGTGAAAAACAGTCTCCATGCTCGTTAGTAAATGGTGTGCTCTGATTCCGCAGTAGAGGCAAACTTGAGTACCAAGTAGGCATTGTTTTGAAAGCATCACTCCAGCAAAACGGTTTCCAACAATAATAAGCAGAAAGTTATTGTGGGAATGCTAACCGTCAATGCGATCTCATTTAGTTTTTTAAAGGTTGCCCGTGTTAAAATCAGGCAAGTCTTGGGGTACTGTATTCTCTCTTCAAGAGAGGTTGAGCAGGCGCAAATGATTTTGAGAAGATGGTGGAACTTCATTATTTCCAGGTACTTTGTTATTGATAATTTTATTGGTGGTATTGTCTATTTCTTCATTAGTGGATTCGTTGTTTAGATCACTTATCAATTCTAACTTCAGTGATAAGTATGCCGTATACTTCAAGCTAGTGCTCTTTACCCAATCTTTTCAAATTTTGTTCGAATCTGTTGTGGTCTCTCCAGGTCTGGTTTTCAGGCAAGCTACCCCAAAGGCAGCACAACCCACTGCTTCTTTATACCTTTCTGCATTCCTTTGATGCTTCCTGCTTCCCAAATGTACTGAATGTTACAGTTAAGACAGAGCGAGTGTATGTAGAAATGATTAAGTTCTCTGTTGGAAGTGTTTTATAAGTGATTCATTCTTTGCCAGACATTGCTGTGCTTGTAGTATCATTATGATCATTTGGAGGTTTCTCTTAACTGGAAAAAACTTTCTGTGAAACTAAGATCTCAGAGAAGAATCTTGTCTGCAAGATGTGGTCGTGCCCCTAGTTAATGACCAAAGATGGAATGAACAAGTAGACCCCTCCTCCAAATATGCCACGCCCATTAGGTAAAGCAAGTTCCTGACCCGTATACAATAAATCGTTAAATTTTACCTTTAGCAAAAATTTTAAAATCTTGCTAGGCATGCAACACTTTGTTGCCAAGAAATAAGTTTAGTAAATAAATTTCACTGAGTTAAGCTCAAATCCTATGTCAAAGATTTGCCAGTTGGAATTGTCATTCCCCACTCTTATATTCAAGTTATCCGAAACAAGTCAAGAAGGAAATCTCTTTCAGCAACGTTGGTCCTTGGAGTCAAAGAAAGAGGATAGAGTTAGCGCATGGGTACAGAGGATGCTGGAACATTACTAGTTGTTGAAGGTTTTAGAATGAAAACCTTCTCATCTCATTCTATTGGAAAACGAATCATAGATATTCTGAGTTCTTTAGGGTAAAACCTGCTCTAAGCTGAGTTTCTCTTCTTCAAATTTTCCCTCCAAAAGAATGGTTAATTTAGTTATTTAAGAAATTCTCTTTTTGGCAGCCTTGTTACATGCAGAGCAACAACACCATGGCTCAGACGACAAATCTGTAGTTGAATGGGGTTTCCATGGTATTTTTAGGGCTGTCAGATCTTAAAACAATCTGGATTGCAAGTCCCCTATATTGCAGCTTCCAAAGCAAAATAGTTGAAGAATTTTGTCCTTGTTTTGCTATCTCAGACAAGGCGGTACGGCTAGCGTGTCATATTTGGTGGATTCTACACTTCATGAACGCGAAGAAGTAGACAAATCGTCGTGGGAGAACACAACATATTGATTACATACGTCTACCTTGTTTAATGCAGGTGGTAGCTGTTCAGCGAGACTGAACGGTCCCTCCCACCTTCCTAACCAAACCTAACATTATGCTCTTCGCCAATCGAGATTGAGCTCATAATTCGACAATGTTCTTATATTCCTATATCGTATTGTGTATAAATAAACAACATTACTTGCTTGAGGGGTAGCCAGGACATCCTTCTTGGAACTAGGAAAGATTTACGAACTATTGAATACAGCCTTAACCTCACAAGCTGGAAAATTAGAGGTGATGACATTCCTAGCTCTCTTAACTAAGCGCTCACAGACCAGACCATGATGTGGCAACCTCAGAAAAATAGCACAACGTGAAGGGCCTAATAGCATTTCCTTAACTAGAAGGGTTTTCTTAACAATGCTGTCCACTACCGAGCGAGGGTAACCATTTTGATGGAATATATCAGAGAGTTTGCAAAATTCACTCTTAGTATCGATGTAGTGTGTTAAGAAGAATCATTCCAAGAGCTTCGACAAAATGAAATTCGCCTTATATATTTTCAAATTCTGTAGTACCAACAATCGGTTTAAACATTCCTGTACTGTATACTCGTCCGTTGAGAAACGAAGCTCGACTCTCTCCAGGAAAAGTACATCAGGGTGATAAATAATAACATGTGCAATTAACTAATGAATTGTTAATAATAATAATCAGAGGTGGATAACACAAGAAAGCAAAAGTATCACTTCTTTACTATGTCACCTTGGTCTCTCTCCACAATAAGGAAAACTACAAATTTTAAGATTTCATTTAGAGAGTTTCAGGAGGAAGCATGGCCCTCCGATGAAAGCACTAATTCTCAGAATTCATTTTCCGAAAGTTTTCATTCTATTTAACATTAAGATAAAATCTTCATTATCATCACGTAATGATCATTTTAAAAATCATCAAATTCCTCCTCCTTTTCTCCTATCCTCCCCTTTCTTTCTCCGCCATTTCTCCTCTCTTTTCAAGGAATACCCTGGAATCACCCTGTAATGCCTACATCGTAGCACCTTTTTTGCTGCACACTGTCATCGATTCTTTGATCACTGTTTGACAATTTTCAATTAAGAAAAAAACCTGTGAAGGCGCCCCTCCAATAAATACTTACTTTAATTAGACACTCATTAATTATGAGTAAAATTTACTAAACTCTCACAAACGTTAACGTCCATATAATGCCCTTGCATGAATAACTATCGAAGTATAATCCTTGCCAATTAACCTGAATGAAAAGTTTACAAGTCAAATATATACTCGCGCAAAATTTTAATGTTAAATAAACGCTAGAATTAACGGAATTCAATACTTAATACTGGAACTAGGGATCTAGAACGTAATCAGGTCTGTGCTTCTTAAGCCATAGGCACCAAAAACGTTTTGCGGTAACAAAAAGCAAAACAATTCTTAAGAAGGGACACGTTTTGCCTGCAGACAGAGAGGAGAATTTTGTGTTGTCATGGAAACATCGTTCATTACCCTGTTTTCTCCCTAGCAACACCTCTCTTCAGGAATCAGACTAAAGGCAATATAGCAAAATACCCAACTGAACTGAAAGCACTTTCTGTAGGTTTTTGTCTAAAACGAGTTTATCTAACGTGAAAAGGGAAAAGGAAAGATGCAGTTCTTTAACACTCAAACAAGCAGTTTCTCTTAAGAAAAATTTCTGTTAGCAGAATTTTTTCAACTTTCAATCCATTTCGGTCAGCAAGCACTTACATCAACGAGATTAGGTACTCTCTAGTAAGAAAGCTAATAACCATTAATTTCGTTTTCAGTTTCTTACAGAATTTCTTAGAAATTAAATTTGGAAACTATGAAGAGGTAGTTTGTTGTTGTTGTCTTTTTCCGGTTTTGCTTTTCTCCGTTTAACGTCTTTTCCCTCACACATGGGGTTTGACGGTGCCCATATACATGGGACTTGTTACTGCAGCATAGAGCACTTTAAGACCGGATACCCTTCCTGACATCACCAATGGCCCTTCCGGGATTTGAACCCTGGTAGTCTTAAACTAATTTCTTCCTCAATCACACTTTCGAGGATGCACTGTGCTAACTACAGTTTGAACTGCAGTTTACTAGGCAGTAGTTATACCTGTGTAGCACCACAGTGAATCCATAATTTTATGGCAAGACTCCCGTAAAGTCCGTTGTCCAACCACGACAAACACAGATATGACATACCTCGACAGATGAAGTTGTTGCATGTTCCCTACTACGAAATGAGCGTTTATGCGTGCATCTGCCACCTTTTTGCCAATGGAGGCCAGACCAAGCATGCATGAAGGAATAGAAGAAGATATCAATTTTTTAACCTTTGGTGTCGCATGCGTTTAGGAGGGGAGTGTTTTAAAGAGCTGTATCGAGAATTCAAATTGTTGCTATCAAATACTTCGGTCAAATTTTGGAAGGGAATCCTGGAGATTATTGCGTTCTCGCTAATATTAGGGTTGAGGAACAACGAGGGCTGAAATCATTGAGCTGAGAAAATGAAGCTACTTGTAATGGCCGTAGATTACGGACTGTTCTTTCTTTAATTGATTTAAAGTTTATTTAATGTTGCTCTTTACAGGAAAATCATTCGTCATTTTATTTATTACCAAATATGTTTCTCCTTCTTCCTCTCCTTCTCCTTCCAGCTTGTGGCTTAAAAGCGTGTTCTAAAAATCACCGACCGGGGATCGATCCCAGTGCTCAGGCTCTTCTACTTCTTCTGTTCACCACAATAACCACTGATCTCTAAAAACACTGGATCAAGCATCTTCCGTCTTTAAGTGAGGTTAGTCGTTGGACGCCATTCTAGTCCTCATCAAACAAAGCTAATGAACAATGTTGCGTAACATGGCGGACCTTTCAATGCTTGTTTAACTTTTGGGGACTAGTATTCGTGACCACGCCGGTTCGCTGTTGGAACCGATGGGATTGCTCGGTCTGGCCTTTTTTAGAGATCAGTGACAATAACAGAGACCACCCAGTTCATATAAGGAATATTTGGAAGATGGAACATGTAGAAAGAATCTAAAAGGAGAGTAATTCCCCAAACTGAACTTTAACTGTAATTTTGTTAATTGACAGGCTGATTATCTTCTAGAATTATGGCAACACGTCATCCTCATCATCCTTACATTCTCGTCTATAACGTATTGACTGTAGGTGCACACTCTTTGCTTTTAGCATGTTTTCCCAATGATCTCAAAGCTTTGACGTTGTTAATCTCTCGTAAATGCTATTGATGACCCAACTGAAGATATCTGAGAGCCAGTATGTCCTCGATTGTTCTCAGTATTTATGGCCTGGAACTAGTATATACATCACCATGTAGGCACAATTGAGCTCCCTGTCATGTTGCACCACATGTCCAAATCACTGCATTTTTTAGCTTCTATTTTTGACATCAGAGTTTCATAATATTTGGCATTCTGCAGAGTCTCTTCTTTAACATTTTAATTAGTATTATGGGTTTCGCAGGAAACATTTAAGAGTTTTTCCATTGCACTTTATTTAGAACGCATTTTTCCCCTTCTCTGATTCGGCATCTCATATCCAAGGTGCTAAAGATGGTGTACAAATGATGGAAAACATAGGCTACTAATTTATTCTGCATGCCCAGCGATAATTGTGTCTCAAAATTGAAGTTTTTGCATATGTTTGATAACACAATTATTTGTTGCAAGCATTATCTCAAATGCGATTTACTGTAAACAGCTTTCAAATTCTTGACTGTAAAAGGGAACAACATATTTATAGAATGTACATCTTCAACACAGTGTCTTTTGTCAAAATTAATTGTATGTCAACTGTTACAATTTGTTTACAATTTGTGACATAACGTCATTTTATAAAGTCACCTTTGACACATTGTCAACCAAATATGTCAACAATATCAATCATTCAGGAGGTTGAACCTTAAGGTTTACAAATTATGAAGAAAGACACATCTTTTTGCTTTAGTAGTATTCACCTAGTAATTGAGCCGTCTTGGTCTAGTGGTTAAGGAATCGGACTCATATGCCAGAGGTTATGGGTTTGAATCCGGCTTAACCTGATATAAAGACTATTGGATGGTGAAGGCCACGGGAGACCACCCCTGTAAATGTGCTCTCTCCCCAGGACATTGCTCACTCTGGCTGAGCAATAGGCTACGCTCGAAACCGAGTATTCCACCCCCACCCCCCTCTGAATTATTTGAACGCTTCTCTTTTCTTTTCTCTTCCTACAAAGACGTATTTGCTAAGAAAATACTACCCTGCTCATTTATTTGATGAGTCACACATGGTTAATATGACAAAATTTTCATCTCCATGTTAAGGGGTCTCTCAAGTTTGTTAGTGACTCTTTCAGCTGGTTTCTATTGTAGTACATGGAAGTTGGAGCGCCTGGACACTGTGGTCACTTTGCTTGAGCCCCTGTGGTGGAGGGGAAAACAGACGCTACCGAAGTTGTAATAATCCAAAGCCCAAATTTGATGGAAAATTTTGCTATGGAAAAGATATCGATGTGAAAAGGTGCAATGACAGACCTTGCAAAAGTAAGACGAACATAAAATAAATTAACCTAAATATTTCCCTCCGTTTATCAATTACGCCCTTTATGTAACAATAGATTTTTGTGTTTGAGCTGTAATGCAGTGCCAGAACAAGTATTGGCCAGTGGAGTAAGCATGACGTACATGTCGTCATCTTCTACAATTTGACTCTGCATTTCACTGTGTTAAATTAAGGTATATGTTTTAAGGATATGCACGTATATCTGAAACATTACCAATTTTAAAATCTTTTAAAAAGTGATAAGGTACAACCTACTTGAAGCTCTAATGATACCCCACATGTCAATAGTCCTGAAATTTGTAATTACTGCCGCTCGGAAATCAGTTCTTATTAGACAGAAACGTTAAAGAGAACAATCTCCTCTCGTCTAAACCGTACTGGATAGACAATGATCAAATATCGTCATCAGCAATTTCAAAATATTTCACAGCTGTCTTACATCTTTTTGTTAGTTGCATTTGTGTTAGTCTAAAATGGAAGTTCATAAAAAGCCAATATAAGGAAAAGGGAAGGCACGAAAGTTGAACAGTTTTGTATTTTCAGGGCTGACGCCCTTACGGTACTTCAAAAAAAATCAAAAGCAGTAAACAACAAAATGTTTTTTAGAAATATAGAAGTATTCTTATTCAAGTTGAGGAATTCTTGAACACATAAATTAGATCACATACAATTTCTGTTCAATTGATAACACAAAGTATAGAAAAAAATAACAGTGAAAAGTAAGTAGTCTCAATGTAGACCAATCTTAGGGATTGGGCTTGAACTGGACATGGCCTGTACGGGGCTGAGGCTGCACTTTCGATATCTAACACAATTGTAAGATACATTAGACTTTTCCTGCATTGAAATTAAAAGCCCTTTTCGTAACGACCTGTGGGATAGAACCTGTCCATTTTTCCTTCTATGCAACAAAATCTGACAATACTGTTTAGACTCTATAATTGAAATTCTCATTTCCCTCTTTTTGTGTTTCAAGGATTATTTTAAATTAAACCTATAAACAATTAAACTATGTCCTCTTTAAGTTTAAACGTCAGAACTGCTTTAGTATGACTCGTATATGCATGACCACACCCAGATTTGCTTTTAATTTGCACCGATGTTATTTGTGTTTGGTGTTACTGATTCTACAAGTAATTCAAATGCAATGTTGTAACATGAAAATGATGACATATTAACATAAACAGCTAAAACATTACAACGTTAGAGTATTCGCAAGAATGCTTAGGGTACAGAAGGACCGATGGCTATTGGCCAGAACCCTATCGTCCTCAACTATACATAAATAATAAAGGGCATAACTAAGATCGGCCTTGTACTGCAATGAAATTATTTTGCAACCTATTTTCCAATAATATACCATTCTCATTATGATTTCACATAGGGCTTGATTATTTTATATTTTAAGAACTTGGAATGAAGTGCCTTGCAGGTTTAGTGAACGAAAACTGGACTTTCCCTCTCATTTATGACACAAGCGCAGAACATCAAAAGTTGAGGAAGAAAATTGGAAATAATGTAAGTCAAGTTATGATTCTGTTCTTCTTCTACCTAAAACATATCTGTCGCTTTTTCTAGTGTCCTAGATAAAAACAGTTCAGGTTGTGTAGGAAAGTAAGTTAAAATAATATCTTTCAACTTATGAACTAGGTTTTACGTAAATGACCTATTCCTGTTGCTCCCTGATATCTTTAAACTTTATGGCAGTGTTACATTTGCATATTAATAAGATCTTGATACTAAGAATACATCCACTGTAAGTGTCTTCTCTGATAAATAACCTCTTTTTAATTCATTCACTATTACTACTCACATTTATGATCTCTTTTCCCTTACAGTTAGAAACTATATACAGCAAATGTCCTGATTACGATGGTTTTGAAATCCATAATTTTATGTAAGAGGACCATTTTTTTATTAAACTCGTGTATTTGTAACAACTGCAACTGTTTATAACGTATTCAAATAGGAATATATATCACGCCTTGTGTTTTGGCGAATTTTACATGTAGAAATAAGGATTTATCGATAGCTTTCCTTTTTATTCTTTGATAGTTTGTACATTTCGTAGCATTTTATTCTCAAAATACTCAAATTTTGAAAGGAATTGCTATTCGGCTAACTAAGTTGATAGAAGAAACTGGTCAATAGATTTTTGCAATTTTTTTTAATCATTATCAAAGCAAAAACTTTTAGATTCTTATTTTGATATTGACTGATATTATTACTTACATCAACTTAAAGGGGAATTGACCTTATAGTATTTAAATACTAGTTAATTCGCAAGGTAGTACTCTTTTACCTCAAGCCCTAGCAGATCAATGATATTTTAAATTTAAGGGGGTGTGTGCGAACGACCAGCACAGTGCCGTTAGCGCATCCGTGGTCAGCACTTTCATCGACTACAGACGTCATCCGTTTAAAAATAATGCGTTACAGAGAGATCGAATTCAGAAACTGATCTAGTTGTATCTAAAAGGTAGTTTGGTGAAATGCACTGGTCTCTAAAAAGCACTGTATCAGCATAATGCTGTCCCACCATGCCATTTATTCATAGGAAAACACTCTTGCATATAAACCTAAATTTCTATGTACTGCACCCCAATGTCAAGTGCCGTAAATATGGGATGATAGATGTAATTTGCAAGGACAAACACTGATTTCTGAGCAAAATATTGATGTCTTCACGCTGCAACTGATGATTAATGATATCTTTTAAATAGATCTGAAAGGCTGTGCAAGGGATAAAATCAATATTACACTGCATAGCGTAGATCTGTTGGCTACTTTTTGAGCTAGAAATAAATCCAAACACGATTTCCGAATTATTACTGCAAGGCAGGAAAAACACAATTTTCAGATAAATAATGACTCCTACTCAAACTTGTTTACTAATTCACAAAACGTATGAACATTTTGGTCTGTCTGCTACTTCCATTGCAATTTCGGAATTTTGTGGTGAACAAATTAAAAATATTTGCAACAAGGTGCAGCGAGAGCCTTCTAGATGTTTGTATCACTCTCCAATTTTGCTTAGGGTTGTAAACATATTTCGATAAAAAAGATAACCAACCTTTAATCTGTGATGAAAGAATGAAATCAATTTAAATTTATTAAATAATGGGGATGTTGTAAAATGTTGTTAATTGTGTCAAGAAATCGATAAAATGCTGGCGTCATTAATATTGTTTTGAATAAATCCGGCCGTTAGGTCTACTATGAGCAAAGAAACCCTCATTCATATAATCTATGCTGGAAATGAATTCGATTATAAATACTGAAGTCAAATACTTCTAGTCGAATATGTGCATTACCAACACACAACAATCTTGCTTCTACGTTGCTGTTCACAGTTTGAGTCGTCTCGCAAAGGGTGCTGGTTCCATAGGTCTCTTTAAGGAAAGTTACAGACGTCGTGTTTGTAAGTGAAATTTGCTTTTTTGTCTTAATTATGATATCTGCAACAGAGAATTGCATAGATCAGGTGTCAGATAATAATAGAGACCCTAAACATAAACAAAAAGTTTAAGCTAACCCTTAACTTCTTGATCATCAAGCAAAGAACTATTCAATAGTAGTTTTCACAAAAGCATCCAAACTTGCAGTGAAACTTTTCGATATTGATAACTTTTCGTAAAAATTGTTGTTACCCATTTCAACTTTTAAGACAGCAAGTTCATTTAGGAAATATCTACATTTCAAGGGTGCACTACTGCAAGTCAAGGTTAAGACTAATGATTTATTATTTTTATCAATTCCATTGTTCTCCTTGCTTTGTTAATTCATTTTTTCCTCTTACCTTACATTACGTTAAAATTTACACTAATTGGTATCCCTGGTTGTAATACATTTCTGCTTGCTAGTCTAATTAAGAGTTTTCAGTACAGTAATGATGATATCCTCTAATAGGTCGGGCAGCGTGATCGCAAATTTCAGCATTTGGTTAAGGAAAGTGAATTCTGACCAATTCTTGGTAGCTCAAGACCAATTAGAGGGAAATTCATTGGGATCCTTGCCAATAAAATTAATTGAGGTTTCAACCGATGAAGGTATGGTAAATCTGTTTAGGTTCTTTATCTTGTCGAAAAAAGGAAACTAAGGAAGTTTTTAACTTTTGTCTCCGTTTCCATTACATCGATTGTTAAGATAAACTAGTCGCAATTGTGCATGTTTATACATATGTATATTAAAACTGCACGAAATAGCGAATTCATTTTGTACTAAAAAGCTTTTTTCGTGTGACACTCCTCAGAGAACAATTCGTCAGAAAATAACCGAAAAGGGA
>JAAAKL020016557.1:0-10980 GCA_010016065.2 Carybdea cf. marsupialis auct. non (Linnaeus, 1758) | reverse complement strand
TACGCTTTCAAGCTTGAGACTTGGGTGCACTGTGAGGGTCACGTGACGGTGCAAAAATGAGAACAATAACATAATCGTCAATCATGCGGAGTTTCCAAACCAGGGGTTTTTTTTAGTAACTATGATGAAAGTGACAAACGTATTACTATCCCCATGACTTTTCTCAGTCATGAGGTCACGTGCTTCATTGCGTACCAGCTCTCCCACTCTTTTCTTTCTTATACTCCGCGTTTTCTCTCGAAACACCGTTGTTCTAGGTTGCCTTTTACACATAGAATCTTAAACTTTCTTTAAAGTTCAATCTGGTAATTAGTGACCAATTCATGTCATGCTCTGTAAGCTCTCATGACCAAGTCACATGTGCCACATGCTTTTCAATGACTTTGTGATTCGTGCTATGCATTCTTCTATCCTTATAAAGTCTATACAAAGCAAATACGCTATTCATACACTTACTTTTACCTGTTCCAGCACCATCAATACTCTTAACAAAACAATCAAGCCCTGAAAAGTAGTAATGTGACTTTACGGTTCATTTCACTGATTCAACACAAATTTCTTGCTAACCTAGGGGCATACAAAACATTACGCAATTTAATTGGAACACAATTTTTGTCAGCTTTGTCTTGAATCCAAAACCTTGCGTCACCTAGGGTACCCAGGTGTCTGTCATCTCTAATTCAACTTTCTGAGGTACAGCACTTTTTTTGCAAGACTCAAAATGCTGCTTTTCTGGTGTCATGTGCTAAATCGTTCGGCTTTCGTAGTTTCCTTGTGATCATCTGTAATGTTCTTTCGGATGACAGGCAAGACACCAAGAGTTCATTGTAACCCGGGAAACTAGAACAGAAAGGAAAGTAGTTATTATTTTCATTTTTCTTACTTTATCTTACAAGGGTATCTTTTCTGCAAGAATGTATTGTTTGCTAGTGTATTAAATTTACAATGCTGCACTGATCTGAGCAAGTATTCTTTGCTTTTTTTCGCAGATCGAACAAGACCAGGTACGTGTCGCCTAAAGCAAAGCAGATTGTAGCCTATGTTTTTCTTTTTATTCGACAAAACTCACCCTTGAAAACATCATAAGCTTATTCTTCTGGCTCCTCCTTCCTTCGAGTAGCAATATTCTAGCAGTGCATGTGCTCTAAAGCCGTCCCATTAGACCTGTTGATCTTGCCACAAATTGAATCAAGTCCTTCCTACGATCCTTAGTTATACTAACTGAACCCATAAATTTATAAAATTATGGAACACCCTGTAGCGCAGTGTATTTGTAAAGAATGAAACATGTTAAGGCCATTTTGTAGTAATAGTTCCTGCAAAAGATTGATAAACAGAAAATGCCATTTTAATACAAATCATAAAAGGATCCAACTACTCGTTTCAGTACAAACAACGGAACGGAATCAGTTAAGCATGATTTTGCTTATGCAAACAAAGGCAGTACATCATAAGGTACAAGGTCAGGATACGATATTCTTTGATGTCCAATTTTAAAGGCACTATGAATCAACACAACGGTAAGACTATGCTTTATGTAACTTTGGTTGTAAAAAGGTTCACTAGATGCAACTTCAGGAACAAACATAACTGTTTCCAAAAAGGTAAATCTTAAAGTAAGGCTATAGATTACGAGATGCAAGTAACATAGACTACGTCTTCTTAGATAGATGCATACACCGGCTCACGAAGTACTGTATTTAAGCATAATAGGTACTTAGCAGCTAAAGGAAAACAATATAATTAGGGTGTCATTATGAATACCTGCATTCTATTCCAAACTCAATTTGTATGAATACTCAGGTAATGAATCACGCACATTTCTAATACCCTTCACCACTTCAAAATATTAAAATGCGCAGTATATATCTAGAATATTGATAAGTAAGACTCCATCTTGTGCAACTCAAGGAATAGTATATTGACAAACATAAATAAATAAAACCACGTCTTGCTACATTCAAGTACTAAAGACGACTAAAACAATTACAGTAGGTGACGCTAAATGACGTAAATGTGCAAATGATTGGTGAATACATTAGCATAATTAGCCTCCGTTCAACAAAAATCTATTATTAAAATACGAACTATTGATATGTCACACGACGCTTACCAGCTAGATTTAAGTTGGGAAGAGCTGCCTCTTACTTTGAATGCGTGATATGATACATGCATACTATGCGTGGGAACAATGTTCTAGTACTACCTATCGCGCTTTGTTCAGGCACTTTGTAAAGCACTAAATAACAACTACAATACCCCTTGAGGGTTTAATACAAATGTGTAATGCAAAGTATGTTAAATTCATATCTAGTTTGGCATCGTATTGAGTCGGCATGCTTAACGATTACTGCAACATCCTGTATTATGTCTATCATTAAGAAGCAATGTGACAGAAGACCAAAGTTTTGATCACCGGAGAGATTTACAACACTTTAGCAGGTATGCAATTATTTACATTTTAGAGTATCCTTAAGATTTTGGGTTCTTCATGACTTCGAGATCTCACGCCAATCAAGTCGGGAAGGTTTTAATTTATCACTGTATAAAATACTTAAAACTACCAGTACGTATCCGGGGGAAAGCCAGGTTACTAATGGATGGAAACCAGGTTTTCAATCCAAATTTTCTCAATACGGAAAGAAGAGCGAGCATATCCAAATTCTAGCCTCAGTTTGTGTAGCTGCGTTCGTATAAAAACTTAACAATGTCCTCATATGCTAGGGTAACATCGCAATTGCCAGTTTGCGATTGTCATTGCAAATAGCCCATATTTTTGCAGAAATGAGACCTACATGACATTTTAAAAATACTTTAAGGTTTAGAATCTCCCAAAATTACCCTATCTGGTACTACTAAGTAGCGACTATGCCCAAATACACTGCAATCTTTGACTTTGCAGCTCTCTTGAAATTTAGTAGTACTTTCACGATGATAATTTGCCTTCGTAATCTCAAAGTTCGTTTGGTAGATAATAGAAGTGGGAGAACGAGAGGTTTGAAGCAATCTTAGAAGTAAATTGAGCTGTTTTCTTTTCGAAGACGTCGTACCATCGGTACGCATTTAGTGGTTATAAATATGCTTATGCTTTTAAATGTGTTAGTACTTAATCCCCAATAGTTAGCTTCTTTGTGTGACGCACGTTACTTTGAAGCTCTTACCATGCAAAAGCAATACGCTAGCCAAACCTCGTCATCTTAAGTAATTTGAACACTGAACACTTTCTTGTGCCAGTGCTGGTATCAGCTTTGCTTTTTTTAGATACAAAGTACTGTAGCCTACTTACGTCATTTATAACACGGATGAACAACTTTCCAGGGAAAAGGCTTACAAGTTTAACAGTAAAGTGAAAGATGGGTGAAATGATGGCTAGGTAGAGTATATTACTATATAGTAAGCTACGAATACTTCCGTGGAATTAACGTTGCCTTTTGGGCAAGCAGGACTATGTGCGCATCCCATCTTCTCCGTAAGGAAAATCTTATGCACAAGTTTGTTTGCATGGTCTTCTTTATCATCGTATAGAATCCGAAATCAGAACAATAAGTAGACCCGATAATGTATCTATCCAACTAAATGGTTTGTGACTTTTCTTGAACTCCGTAAAACAGTCATTATCGCATATTAAGAATAGCACCACCGTGTCGTGTGACAACCAATACCAGGATTAAGGCTTAAGAAAGCTCTTAAATTAGACCCTAGATAGTAATTTGGTTTTCCTAGGATCCACGGGGTAGAAATTAAAAACTGCTTAAACAGAGATCAAATAAATTTAATAATAGAGTCGCAAATAAAGGATCTGACCTTAAATTGTGATTTATACGTTTTCAGTACTATCTTGTACTGGTTATGAAATTCCAATAGTAGCAACATGGATGTAGAAGTGAAGTATGGCAGAGATGTAGGAACGCGTTCACATGCTTTCTGTTATTAGCTTTATGTGGTGCTATCGTACATCCTTTGCACATCGTTCTTCATGATGTTAGTCTAATATGGTTGGAAAGTTATTATGAAGAAGCAAATGATAACTTTATATCCACAAAGTTTAAAGTGTGTGATGAAGGAAACGTCGATTGTGTCTTATCAATAGAATCAAACTTACACATCTCACTGTTCGCTGCCATTGGCTATTAGAGAGATCAAATCATGTCCAAGGTGAGTTCTGTTTTTAGATAAGAGAAAATAAGGTTATTAAGAAGCAGAGTGGGACAATGCTTGTAATTAGAATATCAAAGAGTATTTGTAAGTTTACTTTTACTTGCACTTAAAGTGGTTTCAATGTTATTATACTTACAATTATACTTCAACGTGATTAAGGTTACGCAAGGGGCCAAATCTACTTATGAGGCTATGATAACCAACTTTTATGATTAAAAAGGAAGAAGATACTAATTCAACATATGAAACTAAAGCCTTGTTTACACCAAACCAGTTCTCGAAACTGTTCTGCTATGACTATTACGAAACCGATATAACCACAACCGTCTTCAGATCGGATCACATCGCAATGCAGGTTCATAATAGCGCACGACAGCAGCGTGATGGATCTGTTTACTTCAGTTTCTCATCAGAAGGAAATATTTGTGACATAGTCAATCGTTTTAGGAAGTTAAGGACCATTTTTTCGTCGCTTAATACTTCAGGATTGGGAAAGCGGAAGACGTCAGTTTCCTTTCTTGCCGCGATCCCTCTGTGAATTAAGGAACTTCACCAACAACTACATCTTATTCCATCTCCATACTGAGCGCGACGTTCAATTTGTACGCTTGCCAAGACCACAGCTTTCCCCCAAGCGGCCGGTCCACCTTTTTGAAGTACTTAAAAGTGATAATGGGAGCAAGCTTGCCCTTTTTTCGTTTGTACTCAATATTTAGGGACTTGACTTTTGACCGGCATTGATGGGCACTTTTCTGAAAGCCTCGCAAACTCTAGCGACAGCATCGTAAACATGGCTGCGCCTTTTATACCCAGTTAAAAAGAGACCTGCATAGTTTCTTCCTCCCAAATCTCTAGTAGAAACAAAACGTCGGTATTTTATCATGTGGGTCCTTGTTCATTCAATGCCTTGCAATGAGTTTATTGTTTGCTTTTAAAATTCTAGATCAGTGGAAACATCTAAAAGATTTCTTGTCACAGAATAATTTATTATTTCGTTAGCCTCTTTTACAAGGTTTTGTCGTCAGAGGAGAATTAATACGGTTTCCAAACTACTTCCACAACCGGTGTAAACTACAACAATTTGGACAACCGTCTTTAAAGAGGTTCAGGTGAATAAAGGGCAGTGTGAACCGTTTATGTTCTTATAAAGGTTATCAAACTCCTTTTAAACTTTGATTTGAACACGATTTAAGATGCCAAAAGCAATCGGGTAGCGTCAAAAAGAAATAAATTTTCACATGTAAGATTAGGAAAGTGTATAAAAGTTCTCGCAGACTAGAAAGATAAAGTATAACCAAAACCTTTTGTTTTTCACAAACTCTAAGATACGAATGTAACGAAGATGACCATGAAAGATTGCGAGAAACTACGTTGTTTGAGAAGTTTTTATCAGATACGTAAGGCAAGCCTTAGTTTGGTTTGTTTGATTGTAGAATGGGCAAACATCTTTAAGAAATGAAAAACACAATTGGTGGTTCTTAGGAGAAGACATGAAGTTAGGCATATCAGGATGCAGTATGAATAGACACGCAAGGAAGTGTCACTTGCTTAAAATATGTTTGTCGAACGTTTAGTAGGTTTAATAAGTTAACTAGCCCGACTGCAGCTAAGTGTGACTTGAGTTGAGTTGCTAGTGTCATGGATTGGATAGAGTGTGCGTACATTTCCTGAGTCAATGCTGCTTTTTGTTTCCGGAGAAGCGTATTCTTGTCTCTGGTCACCACTTGTGATAACCTGAAGACGTTGGTGTCACTAAAAAAAGAATTTGCGGCGGATTGAGAGCACAGTCCATGATCCTTGTGACGTCACTAGTGCGCCTCAAATTTATTACAACATTTCATCGAGTCGCAGTCTGCAGCTTACAGAGAAGCAAATTATTTATATGTTTACAAAAAATGGATGCAAAATGATGCACTCAAAAATATAACGTTTGCATCTCTAAGCATATGACGTCCATACCTTGCAACCCTGCTCAGGAAGGATCACAACAGCAGCTATGTCACTACCCACTAACATTTCTTTAAAAGAATTTGATATATTTAACTTATAAATATAGAAAATTTTCATGCAATATAGATGATATCTTGTTGCCGGTAGTTTGTCAGCAAATAATATATCCCGTAAATCATGGTTCTGTGATAAGGTAGGATTCGAACCGAAAACGTCGAAGTTTCGAGTCCACTACTCTGCAACTGAGTTTCTCATCGAGAATTTAAAAATGTTTCCTACTCGTTGACCAAGATTAGTGATTTGCGTAATTGGATTAGGTGGTGGATGGATTACTTCATATCCAAATGTCAAGGAAGGACAACTCAGCTACGTCAAGTTAGTGTCAAAGAGAATAACTCTCTCCCTTTCAAGATCAGTAAGAGGAGCAGTGAACTAGTGACCCCCATATAATTACTTAAAATTGCCTCAGATGGTTTCATTAGTTTATTTATCACTGGAGTCGAGATACTGTAAACTCATGTAAAATGAAAATCAACGACGAACGGTGAAATTCATTTCACGTTATGTGGGGGCAATTAACCCACGGCTCCATCGCTTGAGTTATAGCATATTCCTTAGCAACTTAAGACAACTGCCGCAACAAAGTTCCCTATTTTACCTCAGAATTCAAGGATGTAACGATATAACACTCTGTATATACATATATGGCAGAGAGGCTTCCCATCTCCTCCGGTGGTGTATTGAGAGCTAATGCAGCGACTAGAGTAGTTGATCGTGTTATCAACGGGGGTCAAATAGCTCAATTGGTAGAGTGCACGTAGCAAATGCGTAGGTCACGGATTCGAATCCTGTTCGTGACATTTATTTCTCTACTATCTATTCAAAGTAATTTAAACAGATGTTTTGAAGTAGGAGGCTATTCGCATTGATTGGATCTTTATTTGCAGATAGTATATATGTGTTTTTTTTCTATTGAATATTTACTCGGTAAATTTAAGTTAACTTAACTGCCATTATTGTATGTCCAGTGATTATATGTCAATAAGTGGATACATAATGAAATAGTAGTAAAACATCAACAAAAAAACTTTTCTTACTATCATTGGAAGGAAGAACAACTACAAAGAAATGTTCAAAATCTACAAAGACATTCTACCTAGTTGAAATGTGTGAATAACATAGCTTTGAAGGTGGTACTGCAGGTCTCATCTATGCGATCATTTCATTTCATATCGTATCTCCCATAACGAGAAAGGAGCCCTATCTGTACAACAGTCTTCCTATTCCTTGCACTTAGAGGATGTTTGTTAAGTGAAAAGTAACTTATAAAACATTCTCATGGTTCATTCTTCACTAATCCTTCTCGCTAGTAATCATGCAGCCTTGTTTATCTTCCCCTGCGTTTTAGGAACAGTCTAGGCAACTCCTATTATTCTCTCGGTGCACTTCATGATTGCTTTTAATCTCTGTAACTGAATTAGCATGGTATCTACATGTGTTAACTCTGCAATATTTCAGAATCTTTAAAAGCATCATCCGTTTTTTGTTCTTTGATACACCATCAAGCACCTTTAATAAAAAAGCTACCTTGGCAAAGGTTTTGTTGAAGTTTTCATTCAGTGATGGATTCTACAAACTTACGCAATTTAGTTTCCACTGCATTAACTTGGTGCATTAGTCAACTCAGTGCTGTACGCAAGATGACCTAGGTCCTCAAGAGGTCATGTTGATTATCCAAGGTCTTGTATTGAGCGGACAACAACAATTACGACATTACAATTGTAAAATCACAAAACAGGTATTATGGATTATGTTCATGAACAATGCGTTATAATCTTCACTACAATTCAACATGGTTGTTTCTACTGATCTGTGAAATGCCTTCATTGCATCGAAGCTTTAATGACGAAAATTATTACCGAACGTCTGAGGCACTCTTTGGCCCCGTTTACATTACGATCAAGCACCTTTGATAAAAAAGCTACCCTGCCAAAGGTTGTGTTGAAGTTTTCATTCAGTGATGAATTGTACAAACCTACGCAATTTAGTTCCCACTGCATTAAAGATTGCTTCAGAAGTTCGGTAATATTTTCCGTCATTAAAGCTTCAGTGCAATGGAGGTATTTTACAGATCAGTAGAAACAACTATTGTTGTATTGCAGTGAAAAGAATAACGCATTGTTCATGAGCATAATCCGTAATACCTGTTTTGTGATTTTACAATTGTAATGTCGTAATTGCTGTTGTCCGCTCAATACAAGAACTTGGATAACCAACATGACTTCTTCAGTGACCTTGGTCATCATGCGCACAGCACTGAGTTGACTAAAACCTTTTGATACCTGACGCAAGTGATAGAGTAGGCGAAAGGAAAATTATTCAAATGGAATATAACTCTATATGAAAGTCACTGACAAGGAATATTCCCCTGACATACATTATGTTTTGATCAAATGAATGTGTGACGATGAATCCAAAGTTTTTTACCAATGAAACGGGGTCTGGGACATATTTGATGTGATGATGACGGGTGTCACAGCAAGGTACTTAAGCTCCTTCAAATGCGTTGTCTTCTAAATTTCCACTCTGGTTCTTCTTCTTAATAACATATAAAAATACGTCTGTAAAGCAAATTTAACAAGACTGGAAATTTCAATACTTGGGCCACGTGTAAGAATGATGCCATTGTGAAGTTACAAGGCAAAAATGTTTAAAATCTAATAGCCAGATAAATTTCAGACACACATCTATATAGATTTATCTGTTGGACATCATTTCTGCTGGATATCACAGTTAACTGTCACGGATGGGAAAACTTTCTCATAATATAGTAGCACAAAGGGACTTCCATTATTTCTAAAAATTTGGAATCGGGGCAAAAGTGGCCACTGATTATCATTTAAAATTAGGTAATGGATGCCCTAGATGGCCATTATCAGTAACTTTGGCAAAAATCCTAACTTTTCTGCCAAAGTCAACTTGATCCAAGATTTGGATTTAAAATTCGAGCGATATAGCATGTACCTCGTAGGTTGAAATGATCCAACTAATGTGTTTCTCATAGCTGTAGTAATAATTTTTTTCCACAAACAGTTTCAGGCACGTAACAGCTGGTAGAGTAAACTCAACTAGCTACATTGCACAGTAAAAGAAGGGTTAAACGCTTTTGATCTCTTAATGGTTTAGTGATGAACTGAAATTGTCATTAGTGCAGGTTATAAGATGATTTGGTAATTAAGGAGATACGAAATGTGGACATTTGGTCATGGGATGCACTTTTTGGTCGGTCTAGGGTCTAATTTGCAATGGTTGTAGCTATGTTCCTTTTTTGAGTAAATTTTAAAAGAGCAAAAATTGTACGTAAACTTAAGGGACTACAGAGGTGGAACGACAGAGAGGCACGAGGACTGTAAAAACGTAATGTTTGAGAGCATTTTTAGTAATTTGAGAAGTGATATAAAGAACGCTGTCCTAAAAATTAAAAAAAACATCTTCAGCTTCTCTTCGAACTCACAGTTTCCTCGGGTTTAGTCTTTTATGCTACTGCTGTTGTTTATAAAGTATTAAAGAGCTATTACAAAGACAATGTATTGTAAAAGAATCGAGACTTGTTTGTGTTTACACGCAACGTATTATCATCAGTAAAATAGCATTTGGGTCAAAAACGTAGTTAAATGATACATCTACACAATGTCACTGTTATCTAAAATTATTAAAGGTATCCATATTTATGTCTTTATAAAAACCCATGGTCCATTTACTTTTAAATTTAATACTATGTATATGATCGTATGTCATTATAGTATATTACAGTATTGTTTTATTATTTTGTTCTAGTGGAACGATAAAAGATACTG
This sequence comes from Carybdea cf. marsupialis auct. non (Linnaeus, 1758), assembly GCA_010016065.2. Classification (NCBI taxonomy): domain Eukaryota; kingdom Metazoa; phylum Cnidaria; class Cubozoa; order Carybdeida; family Carybdeidae; genus Carybdea; species Carybdea cf. marsupialis auct. non (Linnaeus, 1758). The sequence goes on along the minus strand of JAAAKL020016557.1, from coordinate 1,015 downwards.
AGGAGGTTCCCAAAATGGCAAAAACCCTTGCTCTTGGTTTCCGGGTAGTTTTAGCCAAGCTAGAAAGGTATTTTGAATCATTAGGCAGATGGATTGCAGAGCATGACAAAGCATGTATTCTGATTTGTCTCTTTTTGGTAATATTATGTGGACTTGGAATAATAAATTTAAAAATAGAAACTGAAACGGAAAAACTCTTCATCCCGACAAATAGCAAGGCTGAAAAAGCGCTGGAACGTGGAAAGTCTTACTTTGTAAATTTGTTGAACAGTAGAGAGCAGGCAATTATTTTCCGAAGGAGAAAAGGTTATAATCTTCTGACAAAGCAATGTGTAAGAGAAGCAAAAGTCATGTTATCAGAATTGGTGGATAACGATCTTTATAGGACGTTATGTCTGAGGAAATTACACTATCTGAATGCTTCCAGTTATTATGATAAATCACAGCCTTGTTTTCTGGTAAATCCTTATGAGGTCATTCAAAACGAAACAGAGGCAGCTGAGGATGTAGCAGCTGCATTGACGAACAATCACACACTTATGTCAAATGGAAGATCTATGGTCGACAATCAGATGCAAATTTTTCCCACTTCAGTCTCCTCCACATCAATAGCAAATACCGAAGCATTGAGGGTGCTTCTATACTTAGATGAATATAGTGATAAGGAGAAGAAAAAACCGACTCTAGAGTGGGAAAAATCTTTCATTGATAAAATAGAGGAGGCAAAAAACAGCAGAAAATGCTTCAAGATAGATTTTGTAGCAAGAAGGTCACTTGACGATGCTATTATTGATAGCTCTGGAAGTGATGTAGGCCTCGTGTCTGTTGCCTTTACTTTGATGTGTACATTTGCATCAGTATCCCTTGGCAAATTTTCGAATCCTATAAGAGGACATTCTGTGCTTGCTACATTTGGAATTGTTTCAACTGGCCTTGGGATTCTAGCAGGGTTTGGAATTACTATACTCATAGGAATACCGTTTACTAGCATCGTTGGTGTATTGCCTTTCTTGAT
>JAAAKL020016556.1:0-10980 GCA_010016065.2 Carybdea cf. marsupialis auct. non (Linnaeus, 1758) | reverse complement strand
ATAATGTAAAACAGATGCATTGGGGCAATCCCGTATTGTTATAATGCAATAGTCCACACTGAGAAAAAATTGTACATGTGATATGCACGATGTGAGATAACATTTGATGGTATTGCTGATTCTTGATAGTAACTTTACTCTGAGATTATATTGAAAGTATGATCACGCATCTATATTAATAATTAAGATATGGAAATCGCCCTTGCTCCGTTCAATTCCATGATGAAACACATAAATTCAAAATAAGACTTTCATTTCCGAATTTGGGGTCAACTGCCCAATTATAAAACTCCTCCCCAACATATTTGGTCAGGCGACGCCTACTTAAGGGAGTTAAACACTCCAAAAATTCCTTCATATGTACCTTCATCGCAGACAAATGCAAGTGGTATATTGCGCAAATAACAAGTCAACCTAGCATCCCAACAATACTTCCCTTTTTTAAAATTGACCTTGGAATTAAAACAGGTTATGGGCCATTTGCCTTCAAGATTATTTTTCTCGGTGGCATACTCGATTACGAGCGTATCCTATTGCCATGCCAGGGTAAGCAATGTCCTGAGGAGAGAGCACATTTACAGGGGTGGTCTCCCGTCACCTTCCCCAACCGATAGTCTTTATATAGGACTAGGCGGGATTTGAACCCACAACCTCTGTCATGTGATTTTGATTCCTTAACTACAATACCCTGGCGGCTCTTCAAGATACCTCGCCCTAGAGCGGATGGAATACTTCTCATTCCATTATTGCTATAAAGTTAACTCAAAAGGACATACCTAAGCACATGGTTCCTGTATCATCAATTTCATAGCCTGTGTTGCATACACACTTGAAACTTCCTGGTACGTTGACACATCGTCCATTTTTGCATACATCCTGGAAATCACATTCGTTGATATCTGTAGGAGAGATAATAACACTTGATGATTTCTATTATTTTGAGGAAAGCTACGTTAGTGCAACAAGACCACACTTGGCTCTTAAGAACATTAATCTATGCTTTTCCACGTAGGCTATATGCCGCTTGTAGTCAAATAATGCTAGAACATTCAAAACCAGAATAATATCTAGTTGAAACACATAAGTAACAAGTGTACTAACAGCATTTGAGAAAATATCATTGACAATCTATAACCATTGGAGTAGAAGCAAAGGCCTTTTGGCTAAGATCCTTGTGTATTATCTGTTCTCATGTACAATACTGCACATGGGCTCGAGTCTGAATACGGTGCCGGACTTCATTCTTTCTAGTGTTGTTTTCCGGCCCGTTGGAGGCGGTCCTACTGGGCAGCTGACATGGCTGACTGGCCTTCCCCTCGGCCGGGTAGAAACACAGTAAGTACTTCAAGTCCCATGCTACTCTTTAATTTTTAGTTAGTCTGTTCAGTGGCTATTTCTGTTTATTTAGGATAGTTCCAGATAACAGTCCATAGCTTACCAGGGGTATGTAATCTCAGAAGTACCCAGAAGCAAAGGTATAGCTCTAAATGTACTGCTCTACCACCGAAAATTCTGTAAGGGCAAGACCTTACTTTCACATTCCTATAATTATTACAGCTGTCAACATGAAACTTTACATACCTGTTTTGTTCCTATTAAATCCCTTTCCATGCTCACAAAGTGCTTTATAGGATGCTAAAATGCAACAAAACGTAAACGAATATAGGAACACAAGGAACCAAAGAGCAACAACAAACTGCGTCATGGTATGAATGTTCCGGAGCAAGTTATGCCTTGAAATAAGTTAAACCGAATTAAAGTGAGGCTCAAAGGATAGACATGGAAAAGGTAAAACAAAACAATCGTATTTGCCAGAAACTCTCATGAGTATGATACACAAAAATGCTGAAGCTAGTCCAAAACACATTATCATACACAATTGAACGACGCAACTTTAAACCGTGCCAGTGATGAGCAGTCATTGCAAGCAACGGTCCAGCATTGATCTTGATTTAGGATAACAGAGAAGATACCTTGCTACATGGTTCATAACTATTTGGGAACACGAATATATATATTAGCAATATTATCATATTAACAAAACAACTTGAGTTACATTGTCTGCCTTGTATATTTTGCCTTTCCGTTACTTTTACATCTATCTGTTGGCAAATAGCCCTGCTATCTCCCTATTCTACTCCAGCCCATTTTGGGGCCATTTACCAAATGTGTCCTTTATAACACCCCTCAACTTTCCAACGTTTAACAGTATCAAGTATCCCTTAACTGACAATTATGGAAGCAAGGTCAAATTTAAACTTGTTAATGCTTCCCCTGCTACTTGAAATTGCAGAGTATTTTTTATTAATTCAGGTGTAAGTCTTATATTTGCTTAAATCTTGCTTTCATGTGTCTTTTTTATCATTTTAGATTTTTAAATGCATCATCAGTTATTCCAACTGCCCTTTTTACTTTTCACTCTATTTCCGTTTGGGGGAAAGAAGGGGGTCTTATAGTTCATTTTTCCTCTTTACTATTACCTTTGCTTTGTTGTTTGCTTTTTGTTTTAAGTAATATACAGTCTACAAACTACCCATAAATGTCCTCAAACTAAGGCTTAATGATGCTACCTAGAGCGTATATCAGTTCTGATAGTACAAATCCTTCTTCCCCTGTTGTAGTTTTAGACGCGCATATTCTTCCCCTTCTTCCCACATTAGGTAAGTTTCTATGACCTCTTAACTTTCCCTTACCTTACTTTACGAACTCCATTCTTACTAAACAATTATTACTTACGTGAATTTAATAGTGGACAGACTTCACACGGGCTAGGCGTTCCCCAAGCCTGACCCAGCGAGCAACAACAAAAGTCCTTAGTGTACGATCCTGCGATTGGCATCTCGCATTTCCTTGCAGAATAACTTCTGAAGCATGTGCCTCTACGAGCATCTACAAAAAATTGAAAACGAATAATAGCAGTGATCCATTTCTTTGTACTAAAGTGAGTTTGGTTGTTCAAATTTTAAAAATTTTTACAACAGTTGTACCTTGTTCTAAAACATTAAAGGATCAGTACTCGGTTGTCTACCCCGAAATACTTGCCTGGTTCTCTAAAAAGCCCTGCGAAAAAAATTACAAGGACCTAGGGTGATCCCCCACAAGTCTTATGGTCCGTGCCCATACAATGAATAAATTGTTCCTACTGCCCCGAAAGCACTGTTCGATTTTAGCAAAGAGATGAATAACAGCGATTTTAAACTTTGATGCTTACAATAAAAACAATCTATTTTGTTAACTGCGGCTTTATTCACGCCGTAGTTAAATCTTAAAAAGTGACGAGAGAAGTGGTATTAAGAGGTTCAAACTCTACCCTATGGCAATCTGGTGAAGAAAATTAACCCTAGAACATGTTTCTGTAAAGTACTCGCCCAAGTGTGTACTATCTAGTTTCTGTGGGTTAAACGTACTAAAGTAATTGTGCTACGAGATACATGTTTTCACCACAATCACCGGTATTTTTCATGTGTCGAGACTTTAAAATTCTGGGGGATATAGGAGGGGTCCGTTCTGCATATCCCATTTTGAGGGGCTACTGAAGTACTTTCATGTGGCTTTGATGTGAGCGTTGAGCTATATGACACGCCCTTTCTTGCGTCAGTAATATCTCTCCGACACCTAAGGCAAGTGAAATAGCTACTAGACCACGGCACGGAAGGCAAGTAAACTAGCCACTGAACCACGGCACGAAAAGCAAAGGGATTAGCCACCGGAACACGACACGGAAGGCAAGTGAAATAGTCACTTAACCACGGCAACGTCACGATAATCATTATCTTGGCACACTTCAATTCGAACACTTACATTTATGTTTCTGTAGCTTACTTTTTATCAATCACGAGCTCGTGGTACGTCACCATGAATACTTTCAATGAAAAATCGCCGTCAAAATAGATTTGAATGATCTAACAATTAAAATGATGCGCGGCAATCTCGACACCGATATAACGCGGTCTAAATCTGTCGGGCACTATGAGATAACAATGCGCTTGTACCTTATAAATGCATTCCCTTATCACGAGGAACTCGAACCTTGTAGATGTCTCCTATCACGCCTAAAAGCACAGCGCAAAAGGAGACACAAGTAAATGATGTTCGTGATTACTGGCAATGCTTTCAACAAACAATGATTATCATCGTTTTTTAAAGTTGCAAATTATAGAGCCGTGCCGAGACAATTATCAAAGCAGTACCTTGTTAAACAGGTCACTGTCAATAGTTTAACGTCCCCTGTTGTTCTCGACACTTGAACGGCCTTAATGCGAAGCAATATATAGCAACACTTGACTTTTAGGCAAAGACATAGGCAAAGACTCAAGTTCTTTTATTTCCGACCGCTCATTATTACTATGCAACTACTGTAAAATTGCAAACCTTAGATAGTGACGTAAGCCTAGTCTTGTCTAAATTACCATGCTCGGAAGTCATTCCTCAACGTTTCTAAAGTGCACTCAGACTAAAGCAATGAAGGGGTTTTTCAAACGTGATTGAAAGTCTTAACGCACCATTGTTTCCAGGCACGTAGTATGTAAGTTCATGAGAAAATTTTGACTGTAAATTGCCACATAAATATCTCCCAACTTACACAGTGAACAACGTCGACTTACCAGATAATGTTTAATTTTCAGACTTAAATATCTTACCTACACACGTGGTACCGCCGTGATCCAAAACAAATCCCCTTGGACATACGCACTTGAAACTTCCAGGAGTGTTCTTACATTGGCCGTTTCGACAGATTGAACTAAATACTTTACACTCATCGACATCTACAAGACAAAAGAAGAATTTCTTACAATAAAAAGGACACAACTAATAGGCATCGGCATATAGTACGATCTGAGTGAATACTGTGACAGCACGGCAAAATATGAAAGAAATGGAAAACGGTAGCAAACAATGGTGAGCAATGGCAAGTAATGCCAAACGTTGGCAAACGATAAAAAGCAAAAGAAATTGTTGGCAAATGATTGAAAATGATGACCAACTATGTCAAGCAAACAATGGCAAATGATATCAAGAAAAAACCCGAGAAACGATGGCAAAAGATATCAGGAAAGGCAAAGGCCAGGGCAAAACATCCGGAGAAAACACTAGCCAGAAATGGCAAACCATCTGAAGCAATAACAATATCATTCCAGATGGCAACAGTAACAACTAAATTACAACCTTAACTACCCCTGGAGCAAAAATGCAATTACAGCTACTGCTAGCACCACTAAATCTTTGTAACAATGATAATAAATGCCACAAACACTTTAATGGCTCTATAATTGGCGAAATCACGATCGACAGTAATAGGGGACAGCTACAATGACAACAAAGAGAAGGACAACTAAAGCATTCAACATTTTTAAGCAGTTGCGGCAACTATTGCATATTATACGCAAACAGCAACAACTGCGCTTCTAACAAATAATACAATGGCGACAGCCTTGCGATGGTATAATGATCTTGTAATACCTGCGGCATCGCGGTCGATCTGAAGCGGTACAGCTACAATAATGGCAGTCATTGACTGTAAATACTTGCTCAAGTCCAAACTGAGTTATCAGCGATATCCTAGACATAAAATTGCTAAATACAGCAGTTGCCTTAACATGAGTGTTAAACTATACCTTTGCAAACCTCTCCTTCCGTTTTATATCCTTTCGGGCACAACTCAGTGTCTAGTAAAAAGAAAGTTAAAAATGCCAACAACATCTTAGAAGAAAACCTAAATTGCAGTGCACGTAAACGAGAAAACTGTTTATCAACCATATACGTAAAAACTTGGTACCAGGTATTAATTTCGCGACTTTCAATAGGAGCAATGTAACTTCCTGATGTTCCTTGGTGTTCTCGTGAGACACAACAGCAGAAAATTCATGATCGTTGTGAACAGAAAACATACTGCTATCGTTTTATATGTCAGTTGGGTTTCTTTCTGTCCAAAAACACGTAAATACGACTTCAAAATATACGGTATGAGAAAGAAAAAAGTTCTTACAGATCAACCATACATTTGCCAGGTAGTGCAACTAACGTTAAGTGCTGATTTATAAAGTATTGAAGGAAAAGCAATACATTAATTACATGACCCGACCTCATTCTCTTTCAGAGATTGTTCATATAGACAGAAAACATCAGACAGTGACATATCATCACATACCTGTCCCTGTCCCTCCTGTTGGACAAGCTCTACATGGATCTCCAAATGCAACGCCAGCGCTTTTACAGCAGTCAGTAAAGGTTACTTCTGTGCTGATGACACCATCGCAAGTATCTCCACGCTTTGTGGCGAAACATCGGCCAATGCGTTTATCTAACAATAACATTTGTAATGAAATGTGTAAGACAGAGCAAGGCTTAGCAATTTTAAAGAAATAGTTGTATTGTATCAAATTTGTACAGATGGAATATCTATTCTCGATACTACCATTCACCCGAGTTACTATCATCATCGTCATAGGCCAATACAAACAAATCGGTTAAGAAGACGTTAAACACTTTAGAATGTTTCGATTAAGTGACAGTCTTTCGATATTTCCAAACTAAAGCATTTGTAAACTCTTCCGCAAGACATGGCAAATGTACAAGACTTAATTGTTTCAAGCAAATAATCAGTGTAAAAAAGAGACCTAAATTGATCAGGTGGGATATTTCTTTAGAAAATCCCTTTACCTTGACCCCGAGCAATGACATCTCCTCCATGGACTGAACGACATAGCTATACCCGTTTTAATACAGGCTTTCGCCCTTAAAGTTAACCATTACCAAAAGAGATGCAACAGGCCAACTTAGCTGATAAAAGCTTAAGGGGTTACTGGTACAAAATAAACACTTGAGGATGGGGAAACAGTCAATATTTACATATACGTTGTTATTGAAACATAATACAACAAATTGTCTACCGTTTTGATAGCAAAACAAATACATGATCACATACCTTCAGAATATTTGGTTTTCATTTTTATCTGCTTGTTATAAGTTTGTATTTAGAAATATTTCACGTTTCCTAATTATTCTATTTTCATCTCTGTGCAACCACACACGGATGCATAAGATCCGAAAATTACGATAGAAGTGACAAAAATGTATTTTTGACACGTTATGGGATCCCAAAAGTACAAAAAGAAAATTTTTTTGTAGATCTTGAATAATGAAGGGCAAACAGCAGACACACGATAATACGTTACCTTCGCATACATTTGTCTTCGTATTCAGCACGAAACCGAATGGGCACTTGCATCTGAAGGATCCCGGGGTGTTGACACAAGTACCTCCTTTACATGGTTTCTCCAAACATTCATCTATGTCTGTAGAATGTCAAACATAATACACTAGCATAAGATAATACACTAACGGCTGGCAACAGATCATACCAATTTAATAGAAAAGAGAGGAACAGATAAACGGCTGGTGGAACAAGACAGAACAAGGCTGAACAAGGTCTACGGCAGAACAGAATTTAAAAGAGATAGGAATGAGTTTCGAAAGGATGGATTTCATGTTAATAAGGATAGTGCAAATGTTAGTACGCATAGGGCAAAATCTTTCAAGCATTGGATAGCACTAGTTAGGCATCGTACTGAGTTTGATATGGGTAAGATATACTTAGATAGAGATAGGAGAGAGCTTCATAGGAATATGATAGAGTTTAATAGGGATACGAAAGAGTTTGATAGTGATAGGAAAGAGTTTGATAGGGATAGGAAAAAGTTTGATAGGGATAGGAAAGAGTTTAAAAGGGATAGGAAAGAGTTTAAAAGGGATAGGAAAGAGTTTGACAGAGATAGGAAAGGATTTGACAGGGATAGGAAAGAGTTTGACAGAGATAGGAAAGGATTTGACAGGGATAGGAAGGAGCTTGACTGGGATAGGGCACCATCAGAAGCTTCTACCATGTACCCCTAATATTTCTGGCAAAAAAAGCATAAAATATTCCAACATCAAGTATACTAAAACAAAACTTAAACAATTCTATTCAAAGTTGCCACAATCATCATACTGGTCAGTTCTATTACATAATCTGGTAATTACGCTGTCAAAACGTGATGCTATGAAAATGATGCTACATTCGACTTGAAATTTACCTGTACATTTCTTGGTAGCAAAATTGTAATTGTATCCTTTGTTGCACTGGCATGAATAACCGCCAGCATCATTCTTGCAAACGCCACCTACACAAAGACCTGATATTTCCGCACATTCGTCTATATCTGAAAATGAAATAAAAATCATAATATATTAAGCTGAGTTAGATATTTCTTTCATTTCTGGAATGTAAATTAGGTGCCTCACCAACTGCTAAATTGAAAGATTGAATTAAAAATTGTGATGAAGGGATTAATAATAAAACTTATGATTCCTGGGGAAATAAATAGAAGAGAAAGAGGAATAAAATATTGATTTCATTAGATTTTTTGGCCCAGTTGCAATGGAACTATAAAGGCATCGCTGGCGATGCTTTAGAGAATAAACACGCTTTTGTGAGTGGCACGTGACCAACAATTCTGTACTTCCTCTTGGTGAAAAGGAGATTAAGTGTGCCAACTATTTAAATTTCGGTCTTTCAAGGATATTGCAAAAAAATGCGTTGCAAGTATTTGAAATGAAAATCAAATGCTTTACATGTAAGTAGGTTTTGCATAACACACTACAGTTTAGGTTTCTCTCTCTTTACCCAACTTACCAACACAAGTCTTCTTATTCCCTTCGTGTCGGAATCCCTGATTGCATGTGCACTCGTAGTCACCCATCATGTTTTTGCAGCGTCCATGTTCACAAACACCAATGCTCATTCCAGCATTGTTTTTACATTCGTCGATATCTGGTAATAAACATAAAAATGAAAAATTTGTTAACTCGTGTGAAGGGCACTCCTTTAAAGAGAAGTAGTTTACAAGTTTGACGTGCTAGTATCTTGGCCTGTTTACAATATAACATTAAAAATCAGTCAACTAGTCAACCCTTTACCAAGTTACATCTATTCTTTGGATATTCCTTTGGTGAAAAGCATTTACACTAAAACAAACCCTACTACTGCAGTGTAAGTAAAATGCCGTCTATCTACGATAAGCCATGTCAACTCAAATAGCTGACAAAAGAGAGCGACTCGGAGTTGTGAACTTCAGTTCGAAAGCACTGCACATTTTAGGAAGACAATCTGACTCTGCATAACAATCGAAAAGTGTACTGGAGGCCACGTGAGCAATATTTGTCACCAAATACCTACGTGACTATAATCCCAGTGCATTATTACACGATGCCCTATTCAAGGAAAGTTGGCAGCAGAGCCTCATGAACACAAGTGCGATTGCCACAGATAATGTAAGGGCATTTAACACGGCGGGCACATGAGGCTGTCTTCAGGGGCCAAACGATTTTTCCGCCAAATAACAGGAAAACTTTTCGTTATATGCATCGCAAAACCCCGCGAAATTCTAGCCTCGTTTTCATCCAATGAAATTCTCTGACGCAGCAATAGCCTCATTTTAGCACCTTATTTGCCCGTCATGTAAGTGCGATTATTGTAATAAGTCCAGTGAGAGTTTACTGCAGGAAATATAACTTTATGCTTAATTCCTTGGGTGGGTAATAACACATAACAGCAGTAGAAAATACGTTAGCGCTAACCTTTTCCGTCTACACCCATTCCATCTCCATTAACACAAACGGTTTTGTACTCCGCTACAAAAGTAAACAACATCAATGGTATTAATCATGTTGAAGTCGCATTTGGTAACTATAAAGTTGAAGGTCGTAGGGAACTCATTAATGGAAAAGCTTGAATGCGGCTAGACCTATTGGGGGAATTAATGTAGAGCTAGGCACGCAAACAGAACAAAAATGAATATGTTGAATGAGCCGTGGCGCAACCATTAGAAAACATTTGGAAGGGGGTGACCGGGAAAAGGTTTGGTACACAAATTTTGATTTTAAAACTTAACAACAAAAACCATGCAAAGAAAAAAGGAAAGAAAGAAAGAAAAAAGGATAGAAAGAAAGAAAAAGGAAAGAACGAAAGAAAGAAAAATAAACAAAGAAAGAAAGCAAAGAAAGAAAAGCAAAGAAAGAAAAAAAGAAAGAAGGAAAGAAAGAAGAAAGGTCAAGTTATTGGGAAGGCCTAGTTTCCCTGCCCCAATGTTAAGAGAGTGAGTGGTGCGAAGTTTCTTTTTTTTAAAAATATCCCATCAAGAGAGTGCAGCTGAATCCAACAACAGGGCAACGGAACAGATTTAACTTCGATCTCGAATAAATAGTTAAAATTTGATTTTATCTTCAGAGTGCTTTGTCCGCTTATTAAATAGAACAAAGCTACAAAATAAGGCTGCAGTCATCACTGGGATTCCCTATCAATAGTTTGCTAAGCTATTGTGTACACTATCTGATACATATAAACAAAAATAATCACAAAAGGATAGGGATATCAACTTGCGTTAAATGGATCAACCACAAATCCCATCTTCATTTCATCCTTTGATCTGACCTTCTATACACTGTCAAAGTGCATGGAATTACAGTGAGTTACGTTCAACTTCGTAGACCAAATGCATTGCTACTAATGACAATCTGAAAAACTCACCTGATCCCTTCATCGGACACCCAGCACATGGGACACCCCATGCCCTTCGTCCTCCCATTTCCATTCCACAGCAACACTGTGTTTGAGTCAATTGCTTCATCAGTGGCATACTGCATGTGGTGCCGTCATACTTTGCATAGCAGTTATCTTTTCTTGTATCTTTGGTGGGATTAAAAAAAGACATTTGCTGCATAAATCGTATTGAGTTAGTGCAAAATTTTACATTGCCTTCTCAATATAATATCTATAAGGGGCCTACTACTAAAAATGAGCTTCAAACTGAACCGTTATCGTGACGTCACAAAAAATCATGCAAGTTAGCCACTCGTCCCATGCCACATCAATCGACGTACAGAATATAATGTTGATTACACAACTAACTGCGAGTGATAAACAATGAATTGCAATCGAACACT
>JAAAKL020016555.1:0-10981 GCA_010016065.2 Carybdea cf. marsupialis auct. non (Linnaeus, 1758) | reverse complement strand
AGGGGGGTGGTAAATGATGGAAATTTCTCTCAGGAGGGGCGCCGCCCCCTCGCCCCCCCTCAGCTTCGTGACCGATATATATATATGTATATATACACTTCCAATGGAATCCATATAAGTGAGGGTCTTATCACTTGTTGTTGAACTACGCCCTCATCCCCTTCCAATCTTCATAGATGTAACCAGTTGGGGTACTAGTTCTACCAGTGTTTTTGATTTTCTTGTTTTTCATGGGAGTTTTGTTCAGTTTTTAAGTGCAAACATGTGTGCTAATCCGTTTTCCTTCCTCCTTGCCTGAAAGTTTTCTGATGTTCACACCAGTAAGCTTCCATTGGGCCTACTTTTAAGTGATCTTTTTAGGAGTGACCTCAATCATGTCAGAATAAATTATTATGGCAAATCAACACATTTCCCCCAAAATACAAGAAAAGAATTAGGCAGGGTTTGAATGAAAGGTGTAATTTTTTGGTAAGCAAAGTAAGAATGTTGCAATAGTATGCTCGCTGCCTAGATAGTTAAGAGAGGGATAAATGATCAATTTATTCTTATCTCATTCTTGAGGTGGTCAAGTATGTACTCTTCAGGTTTTGTTTTGGAGGCAGGCTATATAAGATGATAAAGTGACCCTCATGTAATCATGCAGTTGTCTGGTGAAATGGTGGGGTTGAATATTAAGTGGGGAGTATTCTTGTTATTGCTTTAAATTTAGTTCTCACCCTAACGTTTCGCTGTTTTGAAAGCTTTTCTTATATAGATTTGTATTTGTGTGTTGGGGGCTGGGGTCATAATAACAAGTTACTAGCGATAAAAATTTTGAAAGATGAATTTGACCCTCCACCCCCAATTCAACATAGAGGGATACTCAAGCATTTAACTTCTGTTGCTATACATGTATACCTGTAATTTTAAAACTTAGAATTTTAACTCTAACTTTTCTATCTGATAATTATGTTTTTTGGTAAAATAGTTTGAAAATTGATAAAAATGACAATTTTTTGTAACATTTGTAAACCTTATACTCTGGCTTGAAGTGTGGTTATTGCTTGGATTTCTTGACTCGAGTTCATCACTTCTTTCTATTACTTGCCATCATAGGGAGATCTTCAGACGTAAAAGTAGAACCTTTGCAATGTTTTTGTTTAAGGTATTTTGTGGTCATCAAGTCGCATGCATACAAAACAATAAAAACTGCATGAAATAGCTAAAACATTTTAGTACTGAAAAGCTTTTTTCGTCCGGCATTCCTTAGTGTACAAAATCGTCAGAATTGGAATAGAGAAGAAATCAATGAAACTTATACCCATCTGTGGTTTGAAAGTAGCCAATCAGATTGGTGTTGTTTTGAGAAATCGGTGTAAAACATTGGTAATAGCCTTGTCTGGATATCTTCTTGAAGCTGGGATAATGCTTACAACAGAGCTTAAAATCCACAAGGAACGTCCTAGTGAAGGTATCCTCCAGATTCGGTGAGACATTGCAATCATTGGTTCCTATGGGTATGTCATTATAGCCATTATCATTACATGGGAACCATCGTGGTACAGTTGGCCTCATGATCCAGTGATTGTGGCTCCAAAACCTGTTAGGGTCGTTATATTGGGATCGGCAGGTTGAGGATATCGGAACTTAACACAGCGGCTACGGTACATAGGCGTATTCTCCAGCTGAGCTGGGCATGCTCCGCACGCGTATAAAAATAGAACCAAAAATAATTGTCCGTTCTTTGCCAGTCTCTTCTTTACATCAAATTTAAGTGTGTTGGTATTTTAATCGCGTTGCTTTTCTCCTCGTTTGGTAAATTCTTTTCAAACCCAAAGGCCATTCAGTATCCCCATCTCACTGTTCTGTCACAAGTTTGTATTGAAATAGCGCGCCAAGTTGCTCTTCTTTGTTAAGTGTCTGTGCAGCTTCTGTTGAAGCAAGGCGTGCTACGACGCTCAACGTCATTGTAAACAATAGAATCACAGGCAAGCAAATATTGTATATCTGTAATACGTACAAATATCGGTAGTAAAAAAAGGTCCGAAGGCGTGCAATCGAAAAAGAGCACGCATTGGCTGACTACAGAAATCGAATGACTCGAACCAAATGGGAAAATATTCCATTGCTTAAGGGTGGGGCATCCTTTTATAACAAGGGCGGGGGAGGCAAAGCAGATTGGGGGGTCAAGTAGGCTGGGTTCAAATTTACTTTTTCACGCTCCACTGAGGTGCCTTTGATCATTGTGTGGAAAGGGGTATTTCTTGAGGTGTACCAAATGAACAATTTTAGCAGATAAAACAATTTCGTGATGACATTATTCATTGACCTAATGAAGTCTCAAAAACCCATTTTGAGTTAAAGTACACGAGCCAAGAAAATGAGAAAAAAAGTGCGAGTCCTCATTGTTCTTTTCTCAAACTTGATTTTAAATGATAGTGGTGTAAAGGCATTAATGAAAAATGGATGTTAATTCATGTAATTACTCTTCAGATTCAAAAATGAACGAGAAATGCATCTGGGCAACAAAGTATGGTGTTAAAGACTAAACTTTTCATCGCATATCAAATCGTGTGGCTTTGGAGGATGTGCTTTTAAAAATTTGGAAAAAGGAATGCATGGTATGGAATGTGCCAAATAATGCCTTTATTGTTTCACTTCCGTGACAAAATTCATTAGCAACATCTACCAAGTTTATATTGTCTGCCTCAAACTTATGAACAGCCAGTAGCATGCAATTTTTGAGGCAATCTTGTTTTGAGGTAGTGCACAAGTATGTACAGGTTCGTCTCACTGCTGGAGCCGATCTTTCACTTGTAGCGTTTGTTGCTGGTCCCAGTTTCAATCTTAATAAAGCTAGAATGTGGTCACGGATAAAAAAGGAGATTTGTCAAATCCTTGAGGGGGGCATGACCCCCTGTTCCCCCGTCGCTGTATAATGATGCTATTTCTAACTTTATAGAGAAAGATAGAAGGATAGAATTGCAGTGGAGATAGCCTGTCAAAGACAAAACAGTCCTTTATTGATGTACCTGGTATGATAAGGGAATTGTGGCAACACTATTTTGTAGCACGCCTGGTCCATAGTGATACCCTCCGCCACTGATTAGTACCACCAATTCAAGCCTTCGTCTCTTTGGGGGCTCAATCTTTTCCTGAAGACAATTTCCAAATCAGTTGCTTGGCTAAAAGCCATTTGTTTGCATGTTGGCGAAAAGATGAGTAGAGAATGAAAAATAAGGAATAAAGTGATAACTATCATCTGAATGAATGAAGTATTTACTATCTATACAGGTAATAAGTATCAATCGTTCAGCTTTTCAAACAAAATCAATTGAATAAAACAAATACCTCAAGTTAATTGACAAACTGAGGATAGACAGGTTCCTATTCGAAATCTTTCTGAAATATTGGCTGGCACTGAAATGAATAAGTCTTCATCATTATGGTGTTGCTATCTTCATCCACCTTCAACTACCATATTAGCAGTAAAGCCACTGAATACTTGTGTCTTCATCAGGGCAGTTCCTGATTACTAACAGAAAAGTTAAAATGATAGTACCAGGAAAAATGTATATAATTTGTGTTCATTTATCAGATTGCCTTCAGAATCCCTGTGATTTTCCTAAAGTTTTCTATTAATGGTTTGTTTAAGTATTTTTTAAAAATAGTCAGTTGGCAGAGCGCAATCCGGGAATGCTTGGGTCACCGCTTCGAATCCCGTTGGTGACCTACTATTCTATTTCTCTAGTAGCTACATAAATTTTTTTAATCCTCTCTTATGGAAAACACTTCGAAACGTCCGATGGACAGCGGAAAGCATGATGGGCCGGGCGGCTGTACTTCCATGGTCAAGTCACATGGCACGGAGAGGCTGGTCTCCTATATTGCGTAGTGCTGGATGTCGATGGCCTCCAGTGCAGTATCGGCAGCTCATCTGGCCACTGGAGAAATTGATCATGTTAACAACGGGGTCACCTACCTCAGTTGGTAGAGTGCATGACACGAAAGGTGAACTGAAACCACAGTCAATATGTGTAAATGGTTAGAAAGCACTGGTACAGCTGCCAGTGATATAAACGTCATCACTGGTGACCCAAGCTATATCGAACGGGATATTTTCACAAACTTGCAACTTTCTGCTTTAGCGTTCATATTTTATCAGAACAGTTATCTCATGACCACTACTGAGTGTAAAAGTATCGTTAAAGGTTATCGGATAGAAAGGAAGTGGGAACGTTCAAGTTCAATGCACTGAGATGAAAAAAATAATACATGAAGTGTGCATTGGGAAAGATATGTTTCATCGCTGGACATGAGGGTGACATATCATCAAGTGATAACTTGGCCTTATTGTGTTCAGGCTTCTATACCTTTACTGCCCGCAAAGTCAGAGACCTCCACACCCTAAAACAAGAAGTGGAACCGCCTCGACTGATTCCTTAAATTTATTGTACAGTCTAACTATCATCGTCTTCCCTAATCCAGGTGTGATAGCTTGCTTTCTCTACCTCTTCCTGTATCTGTTTCACCAGCTCTTTTGTTTCCTTTGCAGTAAAGCCAAGTTTTTATAAAAGTGAGTAAACTGTGTCTCACGAAGCCCCTCGCTCCTACTTTAATTGAACGAGACATGGCAGTCAAAGCGTCATCTTCACACTACTCAACTGGAGGTTCGTATATTAAATCCGGTAGAAATAACTCGGCTATGTTACTCTCACGTGGAAACGCCAGTTCAACTGTTTTAACTACTATTCTTTCTTTTCACCAAGAAACAGTAGGGTTTCTAACTTGTTGGAATTGGGAAAGAGAACCTTTCCATCAATGTCGACTAACATTTTCCTCATACTTTCCCATTCGCAATCATCATAAATCTTATCAACGGAAGATGTCTTAATAGCAGTTTGCTACTGCTTGCAGAATTTAATAATCTTCTTTCTTTTATCTGAGGTCTTCTCCGTTCATTGATTAGCTTTACTTTTCTTTCAATTAATTTAGCTGATACGCCCCAAACTTGGTTGTATTGCCACATATACCTAACGTCTAACACAAGGGAACGAATTGACAATATGCCGCATAGTCTCATCCTTGCCACATCTGCATTTTTCTTCGTCATTGATCCTCCATCTCTTCAAGTCTGAAAGGCAAGGAAGGATATCGTGCATTGATTTGTCGAGGAAGTTTGTTCGAGCCTGGTCCCAATTCCACAACTCGCTCCAACCCATTTTCCTCTTTACTATTTTACTTATTACGATAAAGATTGCCCTTCTTGACTACATTATACTTGGTGCTAAAATCTGGCCTCATATCACTCCTTCTCTTCCTTTATTTTTCAGAAACAGGTTTGAATTTCTTCCTGCGCATTCCTTCTTCATTAGTTTGGGTTAAAGCAGCAGTACTTCCATCTTGTATTTCACTAAAAAACCACTTTCCAATCCACTTTCCACTTCCCTCAAGTTTTCCTGTCTGGTGATTCTGAATGGATGGTACTGTCTTTAGAAAGAGAAAGCGGGGCATCATAATTGTCCTTGAACAAAGTTTACAAAATGAAGAAAGACCTTGATGTTGAGGTAAAAAAATATACATTTATTGCTATAATAACCTTATCAGACTCTCTAGGATTTCCTGTGCTTCATTTTCGAGACCCTATGAAAGTAACTCTTACGTCGTTTCACTTCGTACAATGTTCATCTATGGAGTTTTTGGAGTAACGAGTGAAGACTAGATAAAGTGCTGCCATTAAGAAAATTAGAACGTTAAATAGATTGTTTCTTGCTTCAAATGTATGTAATTTTCAAGAAAATTGATTTATCCTATCGAAATAGCACCTTTCTAGTGAGACGCGAGGTTTTCTTGCCCCCTTGTTGGTAGCTGTGCTTCCAGCTTTGGTTCTTTTTTCCGAAGTTTGGCAGTAGGATGTAGGAGTTCCCCCTCCAAGAGAAAAAGTGCCCCCTCAGATAGTATAACCTGGCAACATACCTTCACTTGACCCAACGCAATATGTGACTGAAACTCCAACTGATTTTGATATGGGTTGTTTCGCAGCAGAGAAAGACGTGTTTCAAGGGTAATGACAATCAAAATTTTGAAGCTGAGGTGCTAGACATCTATGGTACATTACACAGTCTCAATTTTGTCTGATTGAACTAGTTTTGAAAATACCGTAATACATCTGATGGACAGTTCCTACAATACAGAAGCCTTTTGATTTCAAGTAAAGCACTTTCAAGGTCCAAGACACATTACTTGACAGGCCTGGAGCCAGCAATAAATTCTAAGGGGAGCATAATAGATTTTGGTTTTCGTTCAGGACGTAAATTGGTAAAATTCTGAGCCTGAATGATCTGATTTGCACGGGTACATTTATATTAGTGTGGGAAGGGGGGAGATAAACAAAATAGGGGCTTCATGTAAGCTACAAACCTGCTTCAATAAACACCATTTAAATCTTTCTCTTGTGTCACTGACTCCACTTCCTCTTTAACGTCTCATAAAAGAGAAGGTCCTTGTGCTTAAATGGGGTGAAGTTTTCTCAGAGGCGTAATAAACCAAGAGCTGTGAAAGGTTACTTAGACTTCCCAACAAGAATTAAAAGAAGCGACTTGAATACGATGTACTCAACACATCCATCCCTCTTATGAATGATAACAACAAGTTACTCTTTAAAAAAATAACGTTATATTTTTCATGGAGTCATGGTTGTAGTGTTCAGCTTCGTCGCCGGCATTACAGTTTCTATTTACAGTATTTGAGCTTTTGGCATCACTGTGTTCCTCTTGAAGACAGCAATGTAATTAGCAGGAAACTGCAGTTATACCGGGAAAGTGAAGATGATTCAAAACTATCCCTCAAACTGGAGATCATAGAAATTTTGCATTTTGCACAGTGTCTTTCATTATGCCAAAGATGAAATTGACAAAACCGAGATGCATTTTTAAGCTCCAGGTATACCAGCAAAATTTAAGACAATTGGAAATCTATCACCTTGGATTAGGCCCTTAACCGTTCTTAGTCAAGCCCGTACCAAGACGGTAAATAACGTCCAAGAAATCTTAAGCATTTTCAATGAATATTTCATTATCTATGCAGAAATCTCCACGAAATCGTCTTGCTAAAATGGGAATCTTGTATATCTCTATAGGAAGTAATTTACCCGGTGCCTTTAGCAAGCAATGGACAGCACTCTCCATTTTATTTGAGGGGCTACTATCAATGCATATCCGAAGTCAATATTTTTCAATCTAAACACTTTTAGTCACTTGTGACTTTTATTAAGGTTTAGTAATAGGATGGTACGCTGCACATGATTCTTGTTTATGTAGAATTTCCTCTTCCAGTGATCACTAGCCTTTATGCTAATACTAACTAGCAATCTAATACTAACACACGAACCTTTTCCACTCATTGACTATTCTTGGGCTATCAAATCCATTTGCTGTAGTTGAGCGTTCTGTGATTGCTCTGTTACTTGAATTCAATAGAAATCATGTAAATTGAGAATGGGTGACTGAGAAACTGTGAGAGAGATCACAGTTCCTCCAATAGATAAAGAGAACAATATGCATGTGTGTTGTTACAGAGTTGCTCTTTCCTGCGCTGATTTCGACAGCTACATTACCAAGGAATGCGACTTTTTCCGTGGTTACTATCTCTTGCCATCGCTCATACGTTTCATTATTAAGTAGCTAAGAAATCCGAGCCGTAGCCTGAATGTATATAGCGGCGGGGGTGGGGCTGGGGGGTAAAAAAACTGCAGATGGGGGAGGGGGTAAGATTAACGTATGCAAGTCTTACAGTGCGATAATCTTTCTGCAATGGGATATAAGCTATGCCCTATGAAACGGATTCCATTCTTCATTGCAGAAATTCTACTATACGAACCATGCTATTGCACTGGACAAAGTTATGAAAACTGATACATTCTTGACTAAAACGTCGATGCAACTTTTTGCACGCGGAGGGCAAGATTTTTGCACAGAACGCCTTGCCTTCACCGCTCCTCCTCTGGCTATCAGCCAAACCCAAACAGAACAAACTAAAACTGGTGGAAAAACTGGAGGTGCTAAGCATCCATTAAAACAAAAAAATCTTCAAAATTATATCTAAAACACTGAAAGCAACACCTGATAAAGCTGGCAAGCTTCCGAAACTGCCATTTCTTCGTCACACCACCAATATCAGTATACACATTTTCATTCACGTTTCGATGTTATCCTCATCAGAATATCTTTCCAACTATATCAGATCCTACTTAAATAATAGATAGGTTTTACATAACAGGCACCCTTGGGGATAATGATAATTGAAGACTTACAAACGTTTTAAACACAAGACGAAATTAGGCACTAAGTGTGCACATCATCTACTATTGTGAAACACAACAGTGACAAATATACAAAGGACACACCTGACAGTAGAAGATAGGCACTAACTAAAAAGAAATCACCAAGAGGGCAATAAAACAAAAAGCATTACAAGTAACTGCAAGAAAAGAAGCAAATTAGCAAAGGATGAAAAAATAGCTACGCCTGCCATGCCTGCAAATCTACCTCACGACTATTAAGATCCCTTGGTGAAAAACTATCCGATTTGAATTGCCAAAGTAAGTCCTTACGACGACTACCTCTGTACAATCTATCAATAAATCTAAAACTAACGTCCTGTAAGAAACCAGAATGACCTAGTTCTGCAAGAAATTGAAAAACGACCAGGTAGCACACTACCTCAAACTTTCTACTAAATGTCTTGTAATTATTAAACCTCTGTCTAAACCTAGCTGTTGTACTACCTACATACTGTTTACTGCAAATGCTACATACTTAAAGATAAACTATATTGCATGAATAATAATCTAATCAATGGTTTATCCTATCCGATCCTCCACTACAAAACTACAAACCTGGCACGTAATTTTCCCACCCTTATAGCTACCGCCTGCTCTAGGAACTTCCACCTCCTTTAATGTCCCTTTGTAGACCCCCTTGTAGTTACCAAAAAAACCACAGAAGTCAATGGTCGGAGTTATGCTCATAACGACATTGCAGAATATTGGAAAAAGTTTCTGACTACAATACTCGCTCAGTACGCAATGACAGCGACCTATAGATACTTTTCAAGCTCGACGTTTACTTGGATTTGAAGAAGTTTTATCGGCTTTAGTTCCCTTATTCTTGTAAGCTAATTAAAACAAGAGTGAGGTGGTAGACCGAGAATGCAGTGAAATGCATGGGCTCAAGAGGTGGAAGACATCACAGCATAGATCCGGAAACCAACATGGCAACCCTGTTTGGAGATCACCTGTTCCTGATAGATTTGCACTCGGTCTATGCTGCACAGACATTCATTGCAAGATCTACTGAGAGGAAAGTGACCGTCAATAGTCAATCCCATTATCGGGGTACGACCGCAAAAGTAAACACTATCATGTCTACTTGAGTACATGTCTATTGGGAGACAAAAGCCTGGGCGTAGATTCCGAGTCCCCCACCCACCTCACTTTGGAACAATAGCTGCTTTATCCCCCCACACTTTTGGGCCCTGAAATATCAAATTGTCCACCATTAATCCTTTTGTCGCCCCTCCCCCCTCACACACACATTCTTACAGTGATCTGAGCCCATGGAAAAAAGGCACTGATATTTTTACACAGAATTATTGGGTTCAATATAGTTGAGAGTGTAATTTCCAAACAGAAATTGCTATACAATTGTGGTGATTCGCGGACCAGCAACTATTATGAACCATGTCGTGGCTCTTGACTAATGTAAGTAGAGAACTGAGTGGTTGTGTCTTTCCCCAAATTTTAAATTAGCTTGTGTTAAATGACAATGATAATCCAATAATACTGGGCACCAAGGGCAATAAAAACCTTCTTGGAAGTCTTTCCTCAATTTATTTGCCCTTTTGGTAAATCAAAGTTGCAAGTAGTAAAAGATATCTTGATTTCGTTTTATGTCATGTATTACAAATAAATTTTGTTAGCACCTTGGTACTTATTCCGGTTGGGTACATTTTGACAAATTTTGGCAGCCAACATCGGTTTGTGTTTGTTTTTGGTAAAATATGACCGAAATCAATGTTATGCTATTGGCTTAACGTAATCTAACCACAGACATTCTGATAAGTGCAATTCTTAAAGGATAGCAATGTTGTCTATTGCAAGGTCCAATCTATGATTGATTCATGTCGGGAAAGGCCACAAAATTTACAGAAACATGGTATATCCGTTCTCGCAGCAATATCCATTGCCAGTCCAAGGAGCATATGAAGAATGTCAGTAAGAAAATGAACCCTTGTCCTACTCCAACACCTACTGTAAACCACTCTTTGAGAAAACACAAACAGTTGCGTTGTTTTATGTCTTACTTGACATAAATCTTATGCTCTTCACAAACTTGGTCTTGACTTGGCATTGTTCGTGTGCCTTATACATAGCTTCAATTGCATCTATTAAGTCAATGAAATCGAAATACAGGGGGATAGTCTTTCGAGTAAAGCATGAAATTGCAAGACTTATAGTTTGCCATCGAGTAGTAAATATAGCTCTTCAGACATCTTCCCTCTAAACTAATATTCTAACGAGCTCCTTTCAAAAAATTTATGCCTGACGTCACTCCAATGAAAATGGCCCGTACATCAATTTGACGTCACAAGACATCTCTTACAAAACCACTTGTTTTACTTCAGACTCTCTCATTCTTTATAGAATTGTTTCGAATGTGGTTGATTTTCTCGTCCTGAGATGGTTGTGTTCGAAATGTTTTTGAATGTGAGAATTATTTTGGCAGCTGCCATTTTCTTGTCTTTTCATGTGTTGATTGACAACGTGCCCCTCAGCGAAGCAAAGGAAGATGATCGGGAGAAGGTAATTTTCTACAGATTTGCTGATGTCGGAGATAGCCATGCATCATCTTATGCTGATGCTGAAACTTGGTGTGTGGTTCTTTCACGCGGTGACGAAGGAAAATGGGAATTTGGAAAGAAAGTGAAATGTGTTTTTTGGCCG
>JAAAKL020016554.1:0-10982 GCA_010016065.2 Carybdea cf. marsupialis auct. non (Linnaeus, 1758) | reverse complement strand
TGCACCTGGATCTTGACGCTTGGTGCGCAATGTGTGAATGGTTGAGGACGAACGCTGGACAAATCGGCTATCGGAGATCAGCTTTAGGGCATCTTAAGAGGAAACAGTTCTGTTCCAGCAGAGAAAAGGAAAACTGAAGGAAAACCATAATATAATTTAAATCAATGCTTTCTAATTTCAATTCCAAACCCACCCATATACAATTATCGGTATGAAAACAAAATTCTCACTACAATGCTTTTAATGGCACTGTGTAAAATGCCAAAGAAGGCAACCATCAATGAGATGATTAACGTTTCTCTCTCTTGTGTTAAAAGTTTTGAAATACGATTGAGTTACTAATAAAAATCTGTATAAACAGAAATACCTTCTTATACTTTCATAAATATTAGCACAGTAACAGAAGCAGCTTGCCTGCGATACAATCTTAACTTAAAACACTGAACAATCGAAGTCGCTTAAGACGTCCGTATTAGGACTATGAGCAAGGCTACGTTATCATCATCCTTTCATACAAATGTACAGTCTAAATGGTACCTACCAATTGTCTAACAATAACAATATCTTTACATATAAACTCTGTTCCATCCCATCATCCAACAAGTGAAACCTTGCTCACGTTAACGCCTACCTTTCGAATTGTGTTCACGTAAATCAGCTCTCCTGTGCGGAAATTTTACAGAAAAATACGATACAATTTGTGTCACTTCACACTCCTACAAGGTACCGAACAGGGCGTGAACGCGTACATATTTATACCTGCCCTCTTTCATTTGATACCATATCACTCGTTGACCAAAGCCACATTATACATACCAAAAAATCCTTTATCTAGCGCTCGCTGTATCTACTTGAAACAATTTACATTTGAAACAGATACGTGTTCAAGTGTGTGAACCCTCTCGTTTGCATTACTACTTACGTGGAGCAAGTTGTTATAAGGATTTGCTCGTCAGTAACGACAAAATGTCTCTTATGTGTACATACAAAATCCTTTCAACCTGATTCCTAGACTCGAATAAATCGCTGAAAGAAAGAACTTGCTACGGTATATAAAACTATTTAAAGCTAGGCGCATCCTTTTGTTCCGACTTTTATACATAGGCAGTTTTTAAATACAATAAGCAAAAAGTGCTTTTATTGCTGCTACATGGATCGGGTATTCAAATCGAAGTAATTATATGACAATAAGACTATGTTGCTCTTATTACATGGACTTTTACATTCCTATACAGTCACTGCATTACTGACATCTTAAGAAAATGTCAACACTGACCAGTCGATATAATACTTGAAGCATCGTCCTGATCAGAATAAAAGTCTGCATGACAACTTGATATCACGTTTTCCTCCAGAGACACGTTCCTATGTACTATAAACAAGCTCTGAGATACGTTGCTTCTGCCAACTACACCCCAGCAATCTTCTTCAGCCTCATGCACTGAGGCCTGCTCATATTATTCTCATACCTGCTCACCTAAAACCTGCATTCGTTGCTCGACCGCACGTATATCTGAAAAATGTAACGTCAAGGGAAAATGCGTAGGAGCAATACAAAAAATGGTGCAAAATTGTGACAGAGTATGGTTAATTTTGAATTAGAAAACAATCTCAAGGATTTTCACATCGTTACACTCTTGACTGAAGCCTCTCTTTCCACGCTCAGATATCCTGTAACTATTAGCAAAATCGATCTCTCTATCTAGATTAAAAAACTGCTTGAACTAAATTTCACGAGAGAACTCGTGGATGGTTTGCTACTATAGCTTGATGTAGGCACGTCATGTACCACTTGAGGTATAATCAAGTAACATTTTTCATTCCACTTGGGGAAAAGAAAGATATTATAAAAGGCTATAGGTATCTTCGTCTCAACTGTCAAAACAAAAAAAGAAACGTGCCAAACGCGATTCAAAAAGTAGGATGCGCACAACAAAAAGCCCATATAGGAGGGTTTTCAAGGTATTTATACAAGACTGGGAAGATTTCAGAGACGCAGCTTTCCGTCACGGATTTACAGGGCAGAGACGTACTTCAAGGAGTAAAAAGGCACTGTTTTGTCAACAGCAATAGAGAAATTTCTGATACTCTTGCAATATGTCTATCGTATGAGGTTAAAAGCAAGACCTAAATGCATTTAAATCAAAATGAAGACAATTTGCAACTAGTAAAGTTCTTTGGTTTCTGGAGACATACTGGTTTTTAAGGAGATACGGTAACTTTGTCTGAGCTCTGATCAATATAGCATCCAAAAGAAGAAAAAAGCAATACTAAAGCTCTGAGGGAATTTAATTCAAGTCAGACAAAAACCTGATTTTAAAGTAAAAGGTTTACTGAATATAACGGTTATGACTGTGTACCACAAACAAATTCGTAAATTACATGAATAATAACTGGACTGAAATTTAGCCCCTGAGATCGACCCTGAGATCG
This sequence comes from Carybdea cf. marsupialis auct. non (Linnaeus, 1758), assembly GCA_010016065.2. Taxonomy (NCBI): domain Eukaryota; kingdom Metazoa; phylum Cnidaria; class Cubozoa; order Carybdeida; family Carybdeidae; genus Carybdea; species Carybdea cf. marsupialis auct. non (Linnaeus, 1758). The sequence continues at coordinate 8,549 of JAAAKL020016554.1, read as the reverse complement.
CGATTTTATCACACCATCAAAACAATGGACGTGGGGTAACATTGTAATGTTAGTAACATGGTCATAACTGTCCATGACATCGTTTCTCGCCAGCTTTCAATCTGATAACACCAATAGTATCTATCAAAAATGTGGCTAAGTACAGAGGAGAAGCAAGGGGCGAGTTTTATTACGTTAAAGGAAACCTAAAAGTTCCCTGTCTTTGCCCTCCCCAATATTAGAATTTCAGATTGAGATAGGATAACGTGTCAATGGTTTTGATCTACCACTACTGCTATTCCATCATTTTGCAGTATGTGATCAACACTATTAGTGGTTAACATTTTTGACATGTCCTTGGCATAAAATTAAATTCATCAATTGGAAAGGAACAAGATGCGGAGAGACGCAGATAACACATTTTCTATGTCAACCGTTGCCACCATAATGTGTCATTTAACATTGAATAACATGATCTACAAGTATTGTTGACTTCCACCACAAGTCGTCGTAATTTACGAATAATAGTCAAATCCTCTACTTGTCCTAATAATGAAGTTGACTAATGTATTGCAGGATACCTATATCCTGTCCTAGAAGTAGGTATGTAACAGTAAAGAAGTTAAACTCATTCCAAGGAGATAAAAAGAAATACGTGGAAACAGAAAAGGTGTAACATTACATGACTGTTAGGTTTTGCCACTAATTCACTGTGCACAGACATTGGCCTCTATTTAGAGGTATTAGTTGCCCCGTTGAAGTATAAAAGACTGATTTGAAGGGATACTACAGAAAAGTGAAAATATCAACACCGGGATTCGAACCTGGGACCTATGCAATCGCTGCGTGCTGCTCTACCGACTGAATTATGGTGATCCGGTGACAACAAAGTTCACTTTTCTCTAGTCGCCATATCAGTTCCTGATACTTCATCCCTGGCATCGCATCCAGCTCAGCGCAATGTTGGAGACCAGCCTCTATGTGCCATGTGACTTCACCATCCGGCCCATCATGCTGTTCACAGCCCATTGAAAGTTGAAAGTAGGAGGTGGAAAGTTTTATAGAGAACAGAGGATTTGAAAATATCAAGTTTGACAAGACTGATTATAATAAGTATTGAATATCACGATCTAATTAGATGAAGAGCATGAGCATTTTAGAGAAGATAAATCAATTGCGGCTACTAATGCAACAACTGACCAGTACTCGATATCAAATGTAAGTCCGAGTTGAGTGGCGACACAATGCGTACTGATTGGTGCATAAATCAGACAAATAACTCCAAAAAGCCTCATTGTTACAAGTGTAAAAGGATACAGTGAGTGACATTCTCCTTATCGCTTTCTGACGTGGCGGACCTGCTTAAGCCATGCAGCAGAACACGTGCAGCTTTGTACTTCTGTGCAGACTGGAAAAGGAAAATCAAGACAAACTGTCATTGGATTGAAGACGTACTATACAAGACGCAGTAAAACCTGTGTAATTAGTCATTCATGTTAATCGAATTAAAAAGCAGATTATGGTTTGAAGGCCTCTGCTATGCCGTTATTGCTTCAACCAGAACAATTTCGTTGATAAATTTGTGGCCTGGAAATTGCATTTTTAACATTAATATCTAAGTCTCTTTTTGCCGTTTATTAAGGAGTGCAATCGTGTTACCCCTTACAGTTCTAACAATAGATAATACATTTCAACAGAAGCGAAATCATCCAATTTCATCACTCGAACCTTATTTCCGCCCTATGTTTCGAGAATGAGGTCATGAAGTTGACTGATCTCAGAAGCTTGCCAATGAAGTGCACGAAGGGAAAAGTGACGGATTCATTCAAACAAAGTTAGCAGGTTCTTACTCTATGAGAGAGTTGACAACATAATCTTCACCAGCCATGCAATTTGGTGGCGCGTCTTGGTGAAAACACGGTATTGTGCTGTGTGCTATCATGCCGTTACATCACTAGAGTGGGATTTTTTCTAAAGATTTAGATTCTAATGGTATGCTACAATCCTGGACTAACAGAAGTTAATTTTTTAATAAATTTCGGTGAAAATGGAACAAATCACGCGAGACGCTGGCCTGATCAAAGAGGTGTTCATTCCTGGTATTATATATTTTCTACACCTCTCCGCTTAGCAGCAGGCAGGTCTGACATGCAAGTCTCCAAAACGCTCTTTTTCTATAAAAATATTCTGGGAAAGGGATTTGGGAAACTTGCATTTTTGATAGTCCAGAATTGTAGCCCTGCTGTCAAGGTGCAAAATGTGCCATTCCTGCGCAGCCATACGAGTAGGGCCTATCTTGCTGCATCTTACGCATTTAGCGTGTCAACGTAAATAAGCAGTATTAAATATAATTCCATGTGGGGCTTGTTGAGTTCACATCGAACATTAAACAAAATTGTTAGCCTTTCCATGGTATATATCGTAAATAATTGTGTTGTAAAAGTAGGAGAGAAAAGGCGGATAAGAATGTAGTGAACAGAGCGTTTTAGTAATAGATCAGAATGCAAGAGAACGCCAACGAAAAATGCAGGTTTCTTTTATTGAATGATATGTTATCACGCCTGAGACTAGAGTTCGAAAATAAAGAATCGTCAATCCACTTTTTATCTAATAGAGATTTAGGAACTTGGTGGAATTTCATATTTTTTTAACCTATTAATTTACTTGGTTTCCACTAGCACACGACTCCAATCCTTCCAAAAATAAAAACACGAAGTCGCATGCACAGTGCCGAATTCACAAATCACTTAAAGCATTAAGTTATTGTTTGAATTGAATTTACCGCTATGTTTTGTAATGATGTGGCAAGATATATCGACAAATATAGCTACCTCGCTAACATTTAATTACTAAATGTCAGGCATTTCATGTAACGCAAAGAATGTGTTACTGTGAAGAGCTGGACGTAGATCAATAACACGTGTTGTGTTCTTTTGTTAGGGAAATCTGTACTTTCGGGGAACCATGATCTACGCACTTATTCTCATGCTCAAACATTTCGTCTTGCCAAGCGACTTCCTATAGAACTGTTAACAATTTAGGAATCGCTTACTTCTTTATATCAACTATGCTGTTCTCTTTTCAAGTGGTTACAAAGTGATGTTGATTAAAGAGCTTTCATGAAAGCTTCAAAGACTTACTGGTTGCTTTTAAAACATTCTGATACTTTGAGATTGGCTGGTTGCTAAAGAAGCCATTTTTAACTCGAATTTCCACTTTGCGACTCGGTTGCTGATAAGAAAGTGCAATACCTTACTCTTATATAAAGCTGGTGATACATGAGGTTACATGCTAAACAGTTCAATGCAGCGTGCTAGCCTCTTGTGACATATAGGGCCGGTAGCCAACTAGCTGTAGCCTGGGCACCTTTGTCATACACAGGTTTGACGTTAACCGCAAATGTAGCTGTAATACAGGCTACAATATAGCTTTTAGGCTACAATTTTTGATATTAAGCACTTTAGCAACGACAAAAGTACAAACCTATAAGGTCATTACGAATACATGCAGTACGGAGTTAAGACTACCGATAGACTCCTACCTTTCTTGAAAATCTGATTAACTCATCCGATGATGCACTGTGGCACTAACGGAAAAAAAGTAAGGTTGGCTCCGGTAATTATCAAAACAATTTATTTCGTATATAAAGATATTCAAGAGTTATTATTTGATACACATATATATTTATTTCGCTCCCTAACCTTTGTTAGGTTGAGCACACTCTGCTTGAGACGGTACCATTGCTGTTGCTTTATGCATTGCTCACTGTGCCTGCGCAGTTTTAGCACTCTGGCATGGTACCATATGAATTCTTTAAATTGCTTTGTAGCAGCTCTGCTAGTTACATAGCTAGTATTCAGTCTCAACGCTCTGTTCTGCACTGATGAACCCACAAAGGGCGAAACAGTTCCGTCTGCAGATTGAGTATATCTATGTATATATATATGTGAATACTAGTGCATAAATAAATATATACTACTAATCAGTGGCAAAAAACTCGAGTTATCGCAGCTACCATAGGTTTCGCGTCCTATCATGTACATTTCATCGAACCGCGAAAAAATACTTCAGTTATAGTTATTTACCATCAAATTACGAAATCATGTTATTTATCCTTGTATCTATTGGCAACAAAAGAATCTATATGACAGCGTTTCGCGATCAGCTGAGAACGCTTATTCAGTGGGTTACATTTGTCAGCAGTTATAACTGCACGCTTTTCGGCAATGCCTAGATCATATTTTCGCCTGCCTACACTGTACGGTGTAGCAAAACAATGCTCCACCTCACGTGGTACTCAATGTTACACTGTTTTAAATCCTACATATATTTTGACAGCTCAGCCTCAAGCATGTATTTTACATTGTTAAAGAACTTAGTCTGGTTACTGAAGCGTTCCTTAAATTCAATACTGCTCGAATACTGTATTTTGGCATGGAAGAATAGCTTACTGTGATTGTGTTCCTAGATCCGGTACATATGACTTTTGGGAGGTCAGTGCTTATCAATATACATATATAAATAATATGTTACTCAAGTAAAGATTAACGCTTCTACTGTCAAGAGTGCTCGATACATGGACGTAGAGCAATATAGAAGAAGAAGGACTAAAGAAAAGCTTCTGGAAATTCGCTACTCAAAAAAGTTTCATGCTTGTTCCAATCTTCAGGCGAATAGTTGTTTACAAAAAAGTATCGACAATTATATGCGACACTCCTGCTAACTGACATGATTACTAACAATGAATTTTTTCCCATCATAAAATCAAAAGCTTTTCTTTAGTCCTTCTTCTTCTTCTTCTATAAATAATATGTTATATATTTATCGTTAGAGGAGATAATGGGCAATCACGAAATAAGCTCAAGATTGCACAGAATTGTGAAAACTATCAAGGTATCGGGTAATATAAATTTCGATACGTGATTAGATTTCGAAACTTTTTCCGTTTACTTACCAAAGATATCGAATAGTAGTAAATGGTCTTCAAAGCTTCACCCTAAAGTTGAGTAAATACACAGAATTGATACATAACAAATATGTAAAGGGGGGCGGGGCGGTATTTGGAATGTTGATGAGGTAAGGAAGCCCTGAAATTTAACGGGACAGTTAAACTTTATAAAGTGCAATCAAGTACAGAAGCTTTGCCAAGGCTTTCCCTTCATGTAAATACAACAAATAACGCCCCTGAATACGTTACAAAAATAAATGGAACGTTACAATGTTGATCAACAAAATATGGTATAAAAATAAACTTCAAATATTTGTAATATTAGGAGTTTTCTCGATCATACTGGTCACCCCTTACTCCCTCCCCCCCCCCCACCCCCAACACCTGAAAGTAACGCGCATAACGTCCAAAATGTCTATGAATGCCCACCAAACTTGTAGGCATGCCTTTGAAACACAGGGCTAGAAGTAGTGAACATAACCGAATAGACATAAAAGGAAACCACAACTGTCATAGGGCATACAAGTTACCCCAACCTCTTCCGGCAAAACCTACCTCGACATCATTCAACTTGATCAATGTTTCACTCGCATGTTTATGTTGAAGATCTTTTAGATTCTTCATCAATTTCACGTACATTTCGCGAAGGGAATCCAATTCTAAAAATAGAAAAACAGTTTTGGTGATCAGATTTCTGTATCTTAGACAGTCCGGAAGTTCAAAAGTCATTGCGATTCAGGATAGTGATTTGTACACCGACGTGGCATCCCTTTACAAGGTTGGAAAACGTTGCTTTAAATATCGTACCAGGTGAGATTTATTCATTTGACTAGCTTGAAAAGACTGAACGAAAGATATGCTACAAGAAATTAGTTACTAATTCATTATTGCTAAACGCTTTCGCCTGACTAATCATGGTAATGTCTGGAGTGACGGAGAAAACGTCTTGCGAAAAATAGAAAGAAGAGGGTAAGGCAAGTGGCACGTTTTCCCCTCAATCGTGTTATGAAAGACGTGCAAGTTGTAAACGAATCCTTCAAGTCGACAGGGGACTAGATTTTTCGTATTAAAAACATTCAGATGAAGACATATTGATGATAAATAAAAGTTGGATTATCATGTCGACAAACATAATCACAAATATATGTCTTACATATTTTAAACACTTTCGTAAAGGTAAAAGCAAGTCAATCAACAGCTTTAGATTCATTATCCAAAAACCAAGAGCATGTATGTATACTTTCTTTCCTTACCTACGCACAATTCGAACCTTGTGAAAGAAGCCAACAGGTTTCCGTCCGCTTTATAAATTGGAAAACAAATATCGGCAATAATGCATCTAGATTTCAGTTGTACTATGGTCATCAAAAAATATCGCCTTCTAAGATTTTTGCCAAGGATAACACTGAGCAATAACATTGTTTACCTTGCTTGACAGCCTTGGTAGGCTTTAGAATATCTTCTTCAATTTTCTTCAATGCAGCCTTCATGCATTTCATGAGACGCCTCAGTGCATCCAGATTTAATACAATCTGTGTTCGTCCCCGGTCAGCTTCTTTACTAGAAACTCCATTCCCAGTTGAAAAGATACGACTGTTCATAAGCTCTATACAGTCTGCCCATACCGACCCCTGGTCGGTAATTATATTCAGAACGTATCCCAAGTACGCATTTTCAAACTCAAGTTCTTTCATAGCAGCTAAGTGCTCTGTCGGCATTAAGGTTTCCATAGGAAGCTCTGGTGGATGAAATGAAACAGCTCCCAATAAAGGAGTAGTGTTCGAATCACGAGGCATGATGTCACAGGCCCCCAGAGCGACGGATGAAAAAGTTCCTTGGATAGGTGTAATTTCATCGGGGCTGTATGTTAGCGATGACCTCTTGCGTGCAAGAAAGCCTTTGGTGACCTTGGAAGTGTTGCATTTAGTCACATATGGGTCTTCGCTAGGCGACATTTTTCTGTAGCTACGTCTACTTTCTTTGAAAGTTGCTAGTTTCGGCAAATCTGGTGACATCTCTCCTTGTGGAGACGAAACTGGCAAAGAACCGTATTTTGGGGTCTCCGACCAACTTTTGGGGGAGACCTGAAATAATTGAGGAGGAGGAGTTGTACCGATCACTGGAAACATTGCTGGAGAATTACAAACTAACTTAAAAACAGGCGCCGGTAATTTCACCTGATCAACAGCTAAAGTAGCATTTGTAAGCCTTTTAAACAATGCATTGATGTCACTGCTCATAAAGGACTTCTCCGGTGATTTAACAGTTAAGGGAAGTCTACGAACAACTTCACTAAGGCGCCCTGGAGATGAACGTACTCGTGTAAAATCACTAGGTCTTTGGCCATCCGGACTTGAAGCGGGTTCCTTTCTATACCACGGGAATTCAACACTGGCCAGCGCTGTGTTGTTTGCTGGCGCTAATTGTACCAACTCTCTCAACGCGTCAGGAGGGATACATTGCCAATTGGTTGCTTTTACGAATGTTTCGCTTGCTGCCCTCTTCCTCAGCCCAGTGCCGTCAGGGAAAGGTTTACCTTCTGGGATTGCTTGCATGTCCATAAAGGAGCCTACTGATTTTCGACTCTCAGTTCTCGCTATTTTATCGCCCTGGTATGTCACTCCTTGTGGAGTTCTTGTCTCCGCTGTTTTCTTCTGTGAATCCGTCATCGAGTCAGATATTGCGGGGCAAGATCCTACTGGAGTTACGTTAGTCTTCACAGAATTGCTTTCGCATGAGTTAGATCTTTGAATGCTATCAACAGATGCTTCCTGCAGAGTAAACGTCGGGTTATTGACCACAAAACTCTCTAAGCTATGTGGAGGGTTCTGTAGTGTTGTCGTTCTAGGTGTAATAATCAGATCAGACTCGGTCCTCCGCCTTTCTAGGCAAGGGCGGCTAGCAGAAGCTTTGTCGGATCCAGCCCCATTCGGCGGTTTTCCAAAGGGAACTTGCCGCTTCTCGTTTTCTTCTGGTATAGCGGAATTTAAGTTGCACACTAATGGGGATAATCGTCTCGGCGACATACTATTTGGAGAGTGCGAATCAGTCCTCCGTGCCGACGATCCTTTAGAAGGTGGTGTTCGGTTCGGCGACGAGGACAGCCGCGGCGAACGAGGTCTCGGAGTTGAACTTGGAGATGGCGGAGTACCGACCTGAAACACTGCTCTCCTTAGAGTCTCTTGCTGTGCGTGAGGGGAGTTCCTAAAGGAAACGAAGATAAATAGCTTAGAAAAATCGGGAATACGTAACTCACACGTAGAGATGATTGCCTCGTCCCATGCAATCCATCATATTATCAGACAAATTGTTGGGAACGATCTCCTTCAAAGCATTTTAGGTAAATCGATCAAAATTTAGGCATCCCATGTCGATTGTGCTTTCTATATCACTAACAGATCAGAACTTCCCTGCACAATGCACATGCATATTCTTAAAAAACCATCAAAATTCCATAGTCATTATAATAAGTGTATGAGATAGTACATATGGAGATCAAGAGAAGTAGTACACGTGTGATTGTGGTGTGTGTATGTGTGGTTGTGGTGTGTGTATGTGTGGTGTGGTGGTGGTAGTGTGTGTATGTGTGGTGTGGTGGTGGTAGTGTGTGTATGTGTGGTGT
>JAAAKL020016553.1:0-10983 GCA_010016065.2 Carybdea cf. marsupialis auct. non (Linnaeus, 1758) | reverse complement strand
CTGCCTCTGATAAGATCATTCAAAGCAATATTAAGTACTCTGATGCCAGTGCTGTAGTATGGCACCTGATTGGAGTATTTGGCTATAGAGAAGTCACAGTTGAGTATAGATATTTGCAGTACATTGATGTTTCTCCCATTTGGTGCCTGCCACTTACACAGTACAGTGACTTGTGTGGTTACTGTAACAGCTGTGGATGCCATGTAAAAGGCAAAGAGTATTAGTTGGAAAACCGTGAGACTGGTAAGAAGGCAGAAAATGATACATTTAAGGCTTACTACAGTTTTTGGAAGGTGTGTTGAAAAGCATATGTTTCATGTAGATTTCCAGTACTGAATCTATATGTAGTGACATCAGCTAATTTGGCTCATCAGGCTTCCATGCAGTGTAACATGGAAATTTGCTGTGATTATTAGGGCATTAAAGTAAACAATTCAAATCTTGTTGCCAGAGAACTATTTTACTTCTTTTTTTCTCACACAGAACTGTGAAGGCAGCACCACATCTTGATGGGTAAGTTCGAAGATGCCTAATGTGGATCTTTGTCATTTGTTTATTCATTTTATTTTTTAAGTTACAGTTTGTTACTGTCACTGATAGTGTAGTTTCTAGTAGATTGTGATGCAAAATTTTGGCAACCTTACTAAAGTTGGTTAAACATTTGAATAAGGTTGCACAGTATGATGCTGATTCATTAAAATATATAAACCCATGCAGATATGTGATGTTTATGAACTTATATTGTCGACATGTAAAGAGCCACTGTGGTCAAATGGATAGGTTCCTTCCCTTCAGTTCAAGAGGGTCAGGTTCGAATCCTAGAATGGCCATTGATGACTTCAGGAAGGACATCAGGACTTAAAGTGCTCTATTGTTTAGTGATATGCCCCATGTACATGGGCAATAGTCAAACCCAGTTATCTGGGAAAATAAGACTTAAAATGGTGGGAAATATTCGTCAAACTTAATGCATATATATTCAGTTTTTAATATTTAGTGCACATGAAGAATAGCCAGGTACATATACACTAGCTGATGAACACTTCCTCCATTTAACGTCTCCAGTATCACTTGATACTTCCAGAATAAACATCTTTGCAACTATTTTCTTTATGTGACTCCATTCAATTATCTGTCTGATTCGAACATCTCCATCTTCTTTTTATGTAGCATGTCGTCATGCATCATTGTTCTGTCATCTAATTCCAAATCTATTAGTACTTAAATTGCATTCCTCATGCACATTTTTCTATATCAATCATTTTGGCCTAACATTGCAGAGCCGATATTGTCACCGATATATTGAGGGGGCTACATTTTGAAGGTGATGAAATGGGAAAATGTCGCCCTCCATGATTAGGTGACGAAGAAAATGTTGATAACCAGCTTCTCAGGAACGGCCTCTGACGCACATTCTGACATAGATAAAAAGCTATTTGATCGCACATTATTAAGAAAATATACTTTGACCCTAAATAATGGGGGCTTTAGCCCCCTGGCCCCCTACAATTACGCCCCTGCATTGCCAGCAACTCTGTTTGTTCTCTTTTATGTGTCTCTGACTGTGTCCGTTCTTGCCCAAGCTTACTTATCAAATGGTAGTGGCTTCAGTATCACAAGCACTGATCTCTATAAAGAATTGGATCGAGCATCTTCAGTCTCAATGAGAGCCCAGTCGTTTGACGCCATTTTAGTCCGCATCAAGCAAAGCTGATAAACAATGTGACGTAACATGGCTGCCTTTCCTTCGCTATTTTAAATTCTGGGTACTAATATTTGTGACCAAGCTTTTTTGCTGTTGTGGGCAATGGGATTGCTCAATCCAGTCTTTTTTAGAGATCAATGATTATAGGCATCACCAAGACTACCAGACAATGAACGACATCAGAACAAAAACAGAGAAATTGCAATGCTATTTTTATTTAACACACAATTCCATTTCCCAGTGATAACCATTTCCACTTTCATGGCAGGATCCATTGCGTGTTTGGACATCTTATTTCTGGTGAAGCTTTGGCCAGAGAAATAGAAAACCAGAAAACAGATAGTAGCCACAAACCTTATGCAGAAATTGTGATTGCTAATTGTGGGGAACTGGTAAAGAAATCTCGAGTGCTGAAGGAAAAGAAACAGAAAGGTCAGTGCCTTAATTTACAAAATAGAAAGCATGGGTACTTATTTGCGTTATTTATATATATCTACAGTTTATGATACAAGTACAAAAGAAAGTCGTTAGAAAAGCACCACACGTGTTTGTTGTCAGAGAAGCAGGTGTGATCATCAGAATATGAGAGTATTGTTGAGTCACTTAAAAAGTAATTTGATTGTAGCCTGACTTGAATGTAGCACAGTTGAATGTAGCACAGTTGAATATGACAGAGTTGAATGTAGCACAGTTGAGTGTAGCAGAGTTCAATGTAGCAGAGTCTTTTGCATCGTATGGTGTGGAGTTTCTTTAGATGATAAAGAATCTATGTTGAAGGTCTTCATTATGTATTTAGTTTGCAAATATCAAATTTTTCTGATTACACGGTCATTGTGTTTGCATGTTTTACAGAATCCAGCAAGAAAAAGCTTGTTAGCGGCTCTTCATCATCCGGATCTTCTTCTTCCTCGTCTTCGTCGTCATCGCCGTCTTCATCCGAGTCAGAGAGTGATGAACGTACAAGCAAGAAAAAGAAAAAGAAGAAAAGGAAGAAGGACATAACAAAGAACAAGAGTTCGGAGAAGCAGCAGCAAACAGACTCGAAGAAGGATGCAAATGAAAGGTAGGGTAAGATATAAATTTGGGATGACACAGTGAGTTACATTGGGGGTGGGCAAACTTTGAGGTAAACTCTAAGACCCGTTCACAATGTTCACTGATAGTTGTTTATATTTTTCATACTAGTGGGAAGGGGATTTCTTGTCCACGCCCCAATTCCGGATTATCTGACTGCAGTAACTCAAATTTATGGTACGCCTATCTTTGATATTTGCACTATAAAATGGCATTTATTGCAGATATATTGCAGACACCACCAATGATTTATTTGAAATCATTTCATGAAACAATTCCCTAGTATACTTAAAATGCCATCGAGTCAAGAAATCGAAGCTTTTTCAGAGTGCTGTGAATCTGTTTCTACGCAAGCTTTTTCTCTTACTATTTTTCTCAGTTGATTTGCCTTGGATCTTTTCTGCGGTATAACTTCACAAGAGCGTTCTTCTGCGTGCGTAATTTTACCTAGGCGTCTGTAGTAACCTTACGTAAAGTTGTTTCATGTTAAAATTTGACCATGTTAGGCTTTAATTGCGCCAAGGTGATTGCGCAGCATTGCATTTTTGGTAAGTTTATTTTTGGCAGTTCAGATTTTGCCCCAACTATTTTCTGAAGTTATATATACGTTTTGTGTAACTGAATCACTAATCGAATTACCTGCATTGTTATTAAGGTTGGTAGCGATATAACTTTAACTCGAATGGGTAATATCAGCCTTAAAATAGCCTTTGGCAGTTAACTTTTCGTGTGCCTCGCAACATCACTGGCATTTTTCAGAGGCATCGTAAGAATTGTTCTGATGGACATTTAATCATTAAAGTTGTAGTCCTAAATTCTCCCAATATTTAGACAAGAAGCTGCGGAGGAGTTGTATGGTTCAGTTCGACCTGATGAAGTGCCCTCTGTGCCAGTCAGCAATTTCTTACGTAGAAGAAGCAGGACGCCTTCCCCGAGAAGGAGGATAAACGAGCTAAGAAAAAAGTAAGTACAGGTTGTTCAATTTTAATTTGAAAGCGCTACCTCGGTTTTTCTTTACCAAATGTACAAGACATTTCGTTTTTTTCACTTCATGGCACGGTGAAACCAGAACTTTTCGAAAATCGCATTGATGAACGTTCCAGCCATCAACAGAAGGTAAGTTCGCTGCACGGTGTATTTTTTCTTCCGGTGTTGATGCTTCAACGCTCTACTCTGATTTCGTTTCCGTAGGAAAGAAGAGGTTGCAGGGTACAAATCCAAAACCGCTGGAGAGCCACCACTCAGAAACAGGGTGAACATGGTAACCATATTCCACACCTTCTTTGTATTCATGTTATTTCTTGGATTTCGTCCTGCTTATTTTAACTATGTATAGGAACTCGTGCAAGACAGACGCGTCAACTAGTTCAAGGTTAACAACCGTAAACCTCCGTTTGAAGATAAGTAAAATATATTTGATGCTGACAAATTCTTCCCTAACATAAGCGCACCGTAAACTGCCTGATGATTGGCGTTCAGCTCTTGACATATAGTCGACGGTCTACATATGATTTCAAAACAGTATACCTACAATTGATAAACTAACAGAAAATAGCCGTATGAATCAATCGTTAAACCAATATCATCAATAACGCAAACTAATGAACACTTTAAGCAAAGAATCAATTATAAAAGGAAATTACTTACTTTCGCTAATCTGAGCTCTTGGGTCTGAAACTAACGTTGCCCCAGAAATTTAAAGTTTTAACTGAGAACCAAGCATCATGCTTGTATAAATTAGGCCAACGACGTAGGTACGTATAAATTATGCCAATGACGTTATTGACTTATCAGGAACCCGAAGTACTGCCTAAATGAATGAAAAGGAAGAAAAAAGAATATTCCGTCTTGCTTTGCGAGCCTACACTATGTGCTTCCCGTATCGGATAACCTGTGCCGAACCAGGGCTGAAATCTTATAAGACTTAGCTTCCGTCATATTGCTACATGCTATGTGCTTTTTATAACGAGCGGATGGCAATGTACAATTGTCTTATTAGAATATGTACTATTAATATGTTACCCAACGGACTGTATGTAACAAAGCGAGCTAAACGATCAAAGCAACCATTCTATTTGTTGTAATAGAGTAACTGGAACTTCTAAATAGTATGCGTGAAGAGAGTAAAATCTTGTGTGATAACTCAAAAATATACAATCCCTGTTACAACATGCAGTGACAACGTGATTTAATGGATCAAGTTCCTTGCTACACAAATAGGGGAAGAGTTATGAGGTCTTTCTTGAGAAGAAGAGATTGTTTGCAGTCCACTTCGATAACTGATTTGACGTCCATCAAGGTACCATATTCGGGACTACGGTGATTGGAAGTTCCATTAACGGTAGCTCCATTGAAACAGCCTCAATTTATTTTCCAATGTGGATTAGTGTGTATGTTTGTGTTGACTATTTGCTTCGTTAAGGAGACAGAATTCATGGATGTTGCAACTTTCGTCTGCTTTGTGAGAACTAATACAACGCTATCTCATGCACCTTGACTTTAGGCGTCCGAATGTAATAACCACTTTTCTCTACACACAACAAACTCGAACCTGACCGACGTCAAAAACGTTTCTTGCCGGGCCCCTCACTTTATTAAAAACCGCGTGTTACGTTCGAAACATACTTTGTTGAGAAGAAACCCACGTAAAAATACCATTCTCATTCTTTAGGTCTCAAAGTCAGGACGGAAACTCAGAGGCCGAGGAACGATGGTAAGTTATGCATCGCTTGTGGACGATTCAGGTAGGATAAGAGGCCTAGGCCCTCTTGTGATAAAAGGGTTTGCTGCCACTTTAGAATCGTTATTTACGGAAGCCCACTTGATGAAAGGTCAGCGGCAACCCGTCATACGTTTTTATACCATAATCCGGTATCTAAGACCATCTACAAATTTTATAGTGCCAATCATCATTCTAAGAATTGCAATATTACAGCCCTTGTTTTCCATTCCCTGTGACTGAATAAAGAGCTATTCTTAATAAGCATTAGTCTCCACCACAGCACTATTAAGTGTTAAGCACAAGTGCAGAGATCAACTGCAGTTTGAGAGACCCTCCATTCTACATGCAACAATAACTTTGCCAAGCCTTCATTCCATAAGCCATACTTATATCATGGAGAGCCGAATCCTCTGCATCAGGCAGTAGTCGATAATTTTAAGCAGTTAGGTGCTCGCTTGGCAGCACGTGCTCTTACAACAGTTAACCCAGAAGTGGCTAAAGGTGTCTCAAAGATTTCGGGTCCCCCTTCTGCAACCCTATGACTCAAGTGATAACTGCGGAACACGCACACCCTATTGTTGACCCACTTCTGGGTAGGGACCGACCGTTTGGAAGCGCTTGAAGTAAGGAGTCATATGCTCACTGACGTCTCAGTTCCCCCTTTGTTTAATATCCTAATAACAAGTTTGAAGATGGCTGATTCACTCATTTTATCCAACTGAAGTTGGCCACCATGCGATTCACTGTCCGTTCGATAAGGAAGTCCGCAAGTACATATAGATGGAGTCCAGTTGAGATAATAGTTAGTCATTCTGTCACAATCAGTCTATATGTCTTCTTGGTTATCGGTTAGTCAGTCAGTCAGTTAGTCTGTCGAGCTGTCTGGCTGTTTTCGTGTTAATTAATGTAATCATTTTCTTCTTTTGTTTCTTTCTTGTTTCGTTCGTGCTTTCTTTCGTTCGTTCATTCGATTATTTAGTTATTATCGAGATAATACAGCTTTATTTTATTTCAATTCAACAAATAATAACTTCTTTGTTATCACCTGGTATTCTTTTAGCGATATCGAACTCCGCCTAGAAGCCCATCTCCGGAGAATCGAAGTCGTGGTGGCAGGTTTCGTGACATGAACAGGAGAGGAGAAGATAACCGCCGTCACAGAGATAACAGTGAAGACGAAGCACGGCGACGACGTCGACGACGCTCGAGGTCGAGAAGTAAAAGTAGGAGTAGGGGCAGATATTCTTCGCGCCGCGGCAGATCACGGTCCGATGATAGGAGGAGGAGAAGGTCGCGATCACGGTCACGATCTCGCTCACGATCACAGTCACGATCGCGATCAGGTGAAAGAAGCAGGCAAAAGCACACCTCTCCACGATCATCGCAGCAACGGGAGAGTAGGAAACATGCCAGACATAGAAGTCGATCGAGATCAAAAAGTCGGTCGCCTAAAAATAGCAAAGGACGAAGTAAACATGAACGGTTTAATGATAAGGACTCAAGCAGCGATAATGAGAATAGTCAGCTCGTGTCGGAGGAAAAGCATGGTGATTCGCATACCTTTAGATATGAACTACATCCATCCCTGCTTCAAGCATCGAGAAAGGGGGGCGAAGATGAACAGACACTTGCTGAACCCGAAAGAGAGAAGAAAGAAGACACTGCAGGGGATGACAAGGAGGTTGATTTGAGGGAAATGTTAAGTAGGTCAACGGACAAAATAGACAAGGCACCGTTATCAAATGGTGTTGGCGACTTAAGGCAAGTTCTAAGTCAAAGTCGAAATGAAAAGAAAGCAAAACGGAAACACGTTAAACGTAAGAAGTCACGTCATTCATCAGATAATAGCGAATCCGAAAGCTCGGACAGTGTCGTCGATAAGGAGCGTGCCTCGTACCGCAAGAAGCATAGCAAGAAAGAGCAGAGTCGTGATTCTCGTAAACGGCGGTCGAGATCAACGTCACGTTCACACAAAAAGCGTAGTAAAAAGTGATCAGTGGTGTAAATCACTCTTTTTAATGACTTGGAGTTTATTGCATCGCTATTTTCTCCGTTCGGATGTAACCAAAAGGAAGTTTTCTGAGCTGTAGTACTGTGCTGTAGCTGTCGTAACTCCGTAGGTGTAACAGCAGGGGGCCAGGGAACCCAGGCCCCCATAATAGTCTTGACGTTCTAAGTTTTCTTAGTTATTGCTACCTTTGCTAGCTTTTGGTGAAAATTTGTGTACGAAACCTTTTTGATGGCAGAGCCCATCGTCAATTATTTTCTGGTATATATGGTACAGAACTCTGAAAGCTCTCCATGTATTTAGGTAGGTGATTCCATGCCATACTTTGCTCTGTAAAGGCAACCGCTTGGAGAGATGAGGTGGAGACTCCTAACCCGATAGTAAAGCCCTATGCATCGTGTACATTTAAGCAATCATACTGACATCAAAACTGTAGTAGAGTGTCCTGTACTTGAAGAAGATAGTGAGGATCACTAAAGTTGTGACCGAAGTTTAAAAGACAACGTATTATTATTATTAAGACTGTATTAAGTACTCGGAACGTTAACGTGTTTAGACTCGGTGCAAACTAGACGCGTCTATCTGTGTCGCAAAAGACCACGATCTTATTAGCATTTCTATCAAAGAGATAATTCCTTTGCATGAAGCTAATAACAGCAATGAAATTTTATGATGCAGAAATTTTTGACATGTCGTCAAAGTATCTCCCGCGAAATGGAAAAATGGCTATTTCTGGTACCATTATCATTTCCACTACAGCCACTGAAATTTCGATACCTGACACTGCTGTTGCTAGCATTGCAAGCGCTTCTAGTGCTATCTTTAATGCTATGTGCAACAACGCTGTTTCGTTAGCACTGCAAATGCTGCCACTGTGATTTTTCTACCGTTGGTCCTTGGCAATAGTGTCATCAATCAGACTAGGTATAATTTTGGTATAGATGGCTTTTCAGTGGTCGGTTGAATGATTGTTATTACGGTAGGGGCATGGCCAGTCTTCAAACTTGGTGGGATAAATTTATAAATTTATGAACTAACCACACCTTTTTTGAAACGATTAAATCGTGTGAAATTGCAGTGATTGGAAACTCTATGTAGTGCAGGGGGGATCTAAACAGTGGCGTGCCATTAGTCCTGCATTCGCGTCCAATCTTTTTTCCTTCCGAAACCATAAATTTTGAGTTATAATTCTAAGATCTATGACTACAAACTACCGGAGACGTAACCTCGAGACGAACCACGAGTTTCAAGTCAGATTTGGGCAAATTACGATTTTTCAGTAAATCTGGGTATATGTTTTCCAATGTCCCCGTGGTCAAGCCACTGTAATCTTGGTTGTCATGGCGACCCCAGTAACCTGATTTCTTTATTCCTGATTGTAAAGTAACACAACGTTTGTATTTTTAGTACTTTTTTCTTTTTACCTTTTTGCGTATATACTTTGATCCACATATGGATGATTTGATAATTTTATTCGCTGGTTTATTGTGACGGAAAGCTAGTGTTATTTTAGGCCCTAACCAGTGTTGTATAACTCTTGTAACATGGAATACATATGGACAAATAGCACGAAACGCCATGCTGCGAAGAGTGTACTTTGGAGAAGTTAACTAGGAGAACTTTTGCTGATAGTAGATAAGGTTTTTCTTTACTTGTTTCACTTTTCATTAACAGCTTTTGTGATTTATAACGGAGTTGAATGATTTTGTCCGTTCTACCTTGAAAGTATAGTATTGGCCTTATGCGGCTGATTTTGGGTCAAATAGGAGAGGGCCGAATGGGAGAGGGATTGGCTTAGCAAGTAAGGATTGCAAAATGTACTTACATCCAATAAACGGGAGTTCGGAAGGATTTAAAGTCGTAATAATGAAACCAACAGTGTTATCACTTAGTAGATATTGAAGTATCAACAGGATGACTCTGAAATCATTATGAACTGAATTTTTGTTATCAAAGAAGGGGTATTTCTCTTCCTATTGATTATACAGTAGGAAACACATCTCAGTAAATTGACAATCATTTGATTCGGAATATGCAGGTGAAATTTATGGGAAGAAAAGTGAGCAGTATCTGTTCGAGAGTCAATAGTGACCGTTACCTCAAACTCCATTTCTGTATATTGTAGGCAAGAGCTCTAACATATTCCACCAGATATGTAGTATTCACAACAAGTGATGGAGTGTTGAATTATACGGAAAGGTGACCAAGTAGGCTTGTTCATAATAGACAGTTAACGAAAAGAAGAAGTAGGTCGATACTTGAGTTTCATGATGTTCACAGCAAGGAAGCCTTTATTACAACTTGTTAGATAGAAGTTTACAACTAAGAATGACATTGGCCTTCTGTTACTTTCCTGTCCATAAATACATTTTTAAAGGCACTAGTCCCTCTGGTGTCCTGATTCTGTCGTCCGTTTTGAGTACCATTAACTGGAATTTGTAAACCCTCTGCCTTGCATAGAGATCTCTCGAGCCAAACTGAGATGCTGAACATTTCATGCGCCTAACGTACGGTTGTAAATTAGTTTCTTGAAGTGTACAACGACAAAGTATTTTACAATAAACAAAACAGGTGTACATACATCGTACTCGTTCAAATGGTTCTTGCTGCATCTGTTCTTATTCCGATTTTGATAGATAGGTTAGTCATAGCCTGTTTGAATTGTTGGTCTAATTTTGCAATTGCCTTGTACTGGGCAGTACTAATAGATCGTGTCAGATCAGAAAACAATATATGACACGTCCGTCCTTGTTCTCCATATTTTTTATACAAACTAATAATGCAATAGAGTATAACAGAAGATCTCCAAACGCCAAGTAAATACCATCACTCAAGACGTTTAAGGACAACTCTAAACTCTGAAAGCCTATAACTCATGAACTATCTTAAACTCCAATCCCTGACCTTCCGGTCAAAAGTGATTCTGTTAAGAATAAGTCATGGGGGTCACATCCAATGCTGAACTGATTTCCAGAATACTTGCAGAACATGCCCTATGCTGTAGCCTTCAAATGGCCGAAGTCGACAGACGTAGTGAAAGTGATTCGTAGCAGTTGATCTTAGACCTGGCGCAAGTTTTGGGCTTGTTGGGGTTTTGTATGGAAGGTGCCGGGTTCCCGTTGGTAGAATAGGTTCTTACTGTTCTTCTCTTAGTATCAAAAGGGCCTCGTTTTCATTACTTATGAAATCCCACTATCGTAACGCTTCACTGCACTATATTATCTACACCAAGTCATTCTTAGGACCCTTCCCCATTTCTTACCTTTTGCAAGAGATTTCTAACTAGAAAGGGAGGTTCATTTTCTTTGAAAATAGTTCTAAAGCCAACCTTGAGGACTATTATCTTCTGAGCATCGACACTCGTCGTTTCATCATTAAATTTTAGCTTTCTTCTAAACCTACAACCCCAACCAGAGATAAACATAATTAGTAGATTCTCCTCCGTTGTATATATTTCTATTTGCTCTCTTGTTG
>JAAAKL020016552.1:0-10984 GCA_010016065.2 Carybdea cf. marsupialis auct. non (Linnaeus, 1758) | reverse complement strand
TGAAGGTGGGCTTATTCTGTCTAGTGTCTACTAAATATCTTGGCTTATTTTTGAATCAGCTTATTTTCGAATGTGGGCTTATTCTGTCTAGTGTCTACTAAATATCTTGACTGATTTTCGGATCAGTATATTCTCGAAGGTCGTCTTATTTTCGAGGAAAGTCGGTATGTATTAACGAATATTACCATTTATCAAGTATGCTGATTAACGCTTTCTTTTGAATCTGCATTTTATATTCAAGTCATGTTTGGATTACGTTAATTATAAATACGGCATATACACTTTCGGGGATTATTATTATCAATGATATACTTAAAGTTGGCATAAAATATAAAGATCTATATTAAGATCTCCATAACGAAAGTCTTTCCTTCCGTACTCCACCATCGAAGTTACTTCAGGATTTGCTCCGTTTACAATGTTGGCATCTTTAAGCCGTTAAATTGATGGGACAACAGAAATTTACCCCATTACAAAAGCAGAAAACCGGCTACACACCAACTGTAATAATATCTGCTAGCTAAAGATAGTTTTAAAAATATGATATTGACAGTCTTCAGACAAGGTGATAAATACCGTACATTAACGATTAGGCGCACTGGGCACTTACTTAAAAACACATGTGACTGGGCGCTTATTCGGACTTGCGCGATTATAAAGAGAAGGAGAAACAGATACCTTAAAAAAATAGTCTTTCTATAGAATAAATTGAAACACTAGTCAATCGTTACATTTTCATCGTCCTCCGTATCACCACCGTAGAAGAAAATAGAAAAGCCTAAGTTTGTTTACCATCTATCCAGTAGAGTCTTATTCAGACCTGTGCCCTTATTCAAATTGGGCGCTTTTTCGGTCCTGGTCGTTTGTGAGAAATACAGCTGGCCACTTATGTGGGCATGGGTGCTTATATGAGTCCTGGGCTTTTAATCGGCAATTTACGGTACACCGACAAGCAATAAAGAATGATATACTAAAAAGGAAACTACGGTTGCAGAAATACCTTTCGTCTAAACTGGCCTCTTGAATATATCACTGTAAACACAAGAACTTGGAGTGTAATATACCGGTTTGAACTCAAAACGTAACAGGATAGTCTACTAATGGCTTGCAAAGAGTGTCCAAACGATAGCTTTCAACTATCGTCCTTGCAATAATGACTTTTCTGTTTTGCGTTATAGAAGAGTATCCTTTTATTATAGTTCGAAGCATCAATTTTTTATGTCAATACAGGTATTAACTGGTACCAAGGTATGTAAATTAATCTTATAGTCATTGAAGATAGAAAACATTCGCTCAAAGTTAGCAAGTTGTTGTTTTGAATCATTTACCTCAATTAATAGGATAAAGTCTCCAGTATATTGTAATTGGCTTATCATTAAGCTTTCACAGACATTCCGTAGGATTGTTATTGACATTTTGCTGTATTACCTCATGAAGGACAAAACTACAATATGCGTTCATATCTCTTCCTTTTTCTTTTGCAAGTTTCATTTTCCTCCGCCTCAGAACATGACAATATTGTTTTCTACAAAGTATCTTCCAACACCAAATTACAAAAAGGAATCATAAAAAGTGTTATTCTGCAGTTTATTCCGCAGTGTATCACGGAATGTCTGTCACATAAAGGGTGCTGGTCCGTAAATATTAAAGCACTTGTCAACGGCATCAACTGTACATTGCTGTCCATCAACAAACATATATGTGGCGTCAACTTCACGATAGAGGAAGGGACTCAATTCCTAATGCGGTCGCCACTTTACTGCAAGGTGAGTGTTTCATCTATCTCGTATTTGACGCAAGAAAGGAAGAATATCAAAGTACTTTCTTCTTCAATGAAATATCAGTATTTTCATAATAAACTTTTACGTTAATGGAATCTTTCTATGTACATTTTATGTGGGTCTAGACATGCACATAAAATAAATTTAAACCTGATCTAGAACTTGACATTGATTTATTTAATGGAAAAAAAGAGCGTATTTGCAGGCAGTGAAAGAAAACATGCTACCTTATTAAATTTACTATGTTACCCTATGATAAAATGTCCATTCGCCATTGATATGTTCCGTCACTGAAGGTAAGTACTAAGAGTACCGCAGGATATGTTATGACACTTTGCAGGTACACGTTTGGGTAAACACGTAAGAGAATGCGGTGTACGTAGTGAAATGGATGTGTTTGATCTGATGGAGATGTTGTAAGCGTGCTCGCAAAGTATCTTGATACTTCAAACAATATAAGCCATTTAAAATAAATTGTTACGAGCTAGATCAATAAGAAGGAAGAGTGGAGAAGCCGGGAACTAGTCAGTGGTAGCCGAGTTCTCAATCACAAACTTTCACTCTTATTGCTCATGTGACATCATAACAATTACGTATGTGTAGTTTGTTTGTTTATTTTGTTTGTTTGTTTATTTTGTTTGTTTGTTTTGTTATTCATAGGAATAAAGTCAAATGGAACTCAATTGCTGATGATCTTTGCAAAAACAAAATCGATACAAGTTTACATTTTGTCATTTTTTCTCCATTGTACTTTGTAGAAAAGTGTTGATAATTAAACAATACTTCAATCGCATTATAAAAATAGTCATTTCTTTCCTATTTCAACTGAGATGACGAAAGTTATTGGACTTACACACCTGCAACACTATATTTTTGATAATATCTCATTAACAACTAATATATTCGTATTAAAATTTCTAATTTTCCTAGGTTTTGTTAGGTAGTCTTGTCCAAAATATTAATTAACAAAATTAGTTAATGATGATGTCATATAAGAATCACCAACAAAAATGTACCACTAATAACAATAAAGGCACTTTATGATCAACTAGCTTTCCTTAACAACTCATGTACGTTATATCTAAATTGCATCTTACAGTCAATCTTAATTTACATGCTGCTAGCAAAATTATTTCAGCAATGGACTCATTGCGTTACACAAAATCTCCATTTTTGCAAAATAAACAAATATTTTTATTGATTTTAAAGATAAGTCGGTGTACCTGCTAAAATAAATATCTTGATAACAAACTGTCTAAGATTTATTAAGATAAAAAAAATGCTGTGGTCCAGTAAAGCTCCCCTCCCGTCCTGAGAATCTAAAAATAAGTTATCCGAATCCGAATAAGTAAATAAATAATAAATCATTAAATTAAGAAACAAAATTTTTAAAGTCTTCCGTAAGAAAATAACTCAATGCAAAGGAAATATTAACAATCAAAGAACAAGGATTTTAAACGTCTCGTCTGCCAGTGTCAGACAATGATCTTGCTAAACAGTATAGACAAAGATGGAGATTGTTATTACGTATTACAGTGTTCAATGGCGTTGAAACATTGAAAAGTTATTAAGATGGATTATAACTCTCCCCACATCCTAGCCCGAGGCTAAAGAAGGCTAGGAAAAGAATCTCTTGGGAGATGTTGTGCCCATGATAACATCGCTAGCTTCCATGTGTTGCATAGAAAGCAGATTTGTGTTGGGTGTATAGAATAGAAAATGGAGGATGCTCCGAGGTTACAATACATAACTTTTTTTTAACCAAGTCAGATTCTAGTCAGATATATATGAGCAAAACATGGCATAAGCATAATATTCAAGGTTCATTGCAAGGTTTGAAAGGATTCTTTAATAGTATTACTTCTATACGTTAAAGCTTTTTTTTAAATTGTTGAAATTTGACCCTATGAAGAGTTCTTATTTTTAGATCTCAAGATAGGAAAGATGGTAGGCCAGATATTTAGCGGAATCTCTGCAGCTAAAACTTCGGTGCATTTACTAATAACGTATGTTTCAAAGGTACAGGTAAATGATAGCCCGACCCCCGTTAAATAATGAATAACGTAAATACTATTTGTTGCGAAAACGACAAATTTTATCATTTTAACGTTTGAATTATAACAAACACACAATAGAGTACAAATAACTGCTTAAGATCTATTTATCTTACCTGTGCAAAAACATGTTTATTAGAATAATTTTTGTGCGAGAACAGTCTATGTTGCTAGCAAGTGAATCTTCTTAGTAGTTCATTTGGAAAGTTGATCACATGATATCAGAAACAATATAGAGTTATCATCCTATCAGTGCAGCCCAACCATCCTGCCTGGACAATTCTAAATCGCCATCAAAATTTCCAGATAATTTTTACCGGAACCCAAAACTACATTAAATTTCTGGCAAGGAAAGGAAGCTCATTTTCAGTTGATGTCTGTTTGTTATCGAGCTTTTGTTTACCAACATAATGTGCTATTATTTTTGAATACGTCACTTGTTTTTCTTGACCTTTTATTCTTTAAATTGATTGTAGATCGGTTCCACATGTGACAGTTATTGTGGAAATCCGTGCGGAGACCGCATTTGTCTTGACGCATCCCATAATGCTCGTGGATATATTTGCATAGGTATTACATTCTCTCATTGTTCTTCTCTTTCATGATCTTATGTTACAACATATGTCAATCTTGGAAAGAAAATCCAAACAAACAGAACATTGCAAAACAGTTAATTTTTTCTCCTTTTATCGATTATGTGTATACAGAGACTGTCAAAGCCGCACTTTACCAGAAGTATACTTTTAGCCGTAAAAATGCTATTGAACCCGCACTTTACTAAAGATGGTGCTCTGTAATATCATTTTAGATAACAGGCCATTACATTGTCTACAAATTTTAGTATATGCCTTGGTGTTCAAGGATGCTCTTTCTGCTTGCAAACATTTTGGCCACACTGTGAACGCGGACATTTTTGCCACACTGTGAACGCGGACATTTTTGCGGCACTGTAAAATTATTTGAAAATGATATTAGTTGCATAGTATATTCTTGGTCTAAATATGGCTTTCAAAGCCGTATTTTACCAGAAGTACCTCTCTATTTTTTTTTCTAATGGAACATTACATTATCTGGTAAATTTGGGAATAAGCAGAAGTGGCTACCTCTATCATGCCTTGTTGGATAAGGATTGCAACTTTTAAAGCCATCTATGGCATTATGTAAACAGAGTAAAATATTTTTTTGGATTAAGATCATTGAGATTACGGATAAAGAAAACAATATGGTTGAATATGTTTCAGTTAGCAAATATCCTTCGCCACTTTGGAAAACGTTTGATTTACTTCGTACTCTCTTGAAATAGTTTATTGTAGAATTGTGAGAAAACTAATTGATTCAATAAACTTTTTCGTAAGAAAACGGTTGATTCGTGAATTCTTTCTAATACACTACGTTAGAACATATCTTAGTTGTCTCTCCTAAGAGAATATTGGCTAAAAAGTTAACATTGTCGAAAGAACACATCCCAAGAACGGAATTTTAGTTTTATGTGACGTTAGCAAAAGTAGGCTAGCCCTTAGTGCTAATTTCTGAGTTAAGGTTGAGCACAGGTTGTAAATATTCTGACAGCAAATTGTGCAATTCATAACAACAATTCGTCACAGAGGCAATCCTGTCTTATATGTTTTCATGAGGCAATATTTCCGTGGACGTTAAGATTATGACGGCGCAATCCAATCATGGTCACGCGACAATAGACCCTCCTCAACTGCATCTTTCTGAATATAATATCTCAGTAAATATATGGTTTTAAATTATGGAATTAGCTTTTATTCCCTTTTTTAGATCCACTTGCAAACTTGGCGCTCAAGAAATCTTCAAAACAATCATCATCATTCCGTGGAGGGGAACCATCTAAAGCAGTTGACGGGACGAAGAAAAGTAATTTTTGGCACAAGTCCTGTTCCCACACGTCAGGTTCATCATTTGATCCTTGGTGGATGGTTGATCTTGGAATTTCAATTTACATTCGAGCAGTAGAGGTTACAAACCGTGGTGATTGTTGTGGATACCGGTTAAATCCATTTCGCGTAATTGCAGGAAATCATAAAGGTCACAATAGTGACAAAAATTTAAGGTACATTACTACTATGTTGTACAAACATTCCTAGCAATCCCATGGATCAATATTTCCCCTGGTATAGCAGAATAAGTCGGAGTGATCTTTTTGACAGTATGTTAAATTTTTTTAATTTATTAAATGACTTTTTCCAAACAAAGAGAATTAAAAATTTCCTGATGATGTTATGATATGTATCCCTAACAAAGACTCACCTCCAAACTGCAGGAATGATCACGTTTAAAACAACTTGTTTTATTGAAACAAACAAGATCATTAGCATAAAAAATAGCTATATTCACCCTCCCGCTCATTTGAAGTTTTCCTGAAAATTTCGACCTTAAAAAGGATATTTGTATGGTTTATAGTATTTTTTTCAACTTCAGGGTATTGTATAATATCCCAACCTTAAATTTTAAAAAATAACATATCTTACTGTACAAAATCAATAATCGGACATATATGCAAAGTTTTATACAAAAATTATAAATATTAATAGGGTTGTAGCAACCACAGTCTAGACCCTTTCCCTCAGTACTTGGCATCTTAAGATGATCCACTTTTTCATAGGGTTCATAATCTACATCATTAAACAGTACAGTAAATTAAACAGATCTTTAGCATTATGTCTGCTGGCAGGATTATAGAATTACACTACAACATTTTAATTAACAAGGTTCCAATGGTAGGCCTTTTCATCGTTCTATCCACTGACTTTCTTAGGATTGTTTTCAAATTCATAAATTAATCATAAAAATGGTTGTTTCGATAACCACTGCAATGCTGTTATGTTCTAATATATGTGAAACCTAGTTTCTTCTATCCGTCTGTTAACCATTGAAGGTAATGTTACCAATAACTATTCCAATATTTCTTGTAGTTGTTTTGGTTAGTGTGTGATTACTATAGCTGTATTTTCCAATTTTTTCTCGACATTGTGTTGCAGTTATTGTGAGACTCTTGGCTAGAGGCAGAGTTTTGATTCATGAAAATGATTTAGAATATTTTTAATGATCTTGTTAACAATAGCAACTACATAATAAAGGTGAAACACACCATGGCTTAGCAATTTTTTAGCAAGTGCTGGAATCAACCTGATCTCTAGGCCTTAATATTTGTTGTGATCATCGGAAATATTCTAATACCCTTACGAGGTGATAGAATATTTAAACTTTCTATTAAACAATTTATAACAAAATTGAAGCAACTCCGTTTCCCCCTTATTATTTCTTCTCTCGATATTAAGAAGATTTATGGTGACACAGAAATGTGTTAACACTAGCATCAATTTACATAGACCGAAACGCCCTTCAATAAATAGTCCTTACATTTGCAACATGTCATTGTCGTAACAATTTTCTTTAGGTTTTAAATAAGCGAGAATTCAGGGACTGCCGTAAGTATTGCAGAGTCCTTTATATTATCAAAGGTAGGTCTTCCTGTCACGTCCTTGACCGAGGAAACGGATGTAGTAGATTCTAGCCCGTGGAAAAATTATCAACACCATAAGTATCTGCAGCTTTGATTTGAGAATAGGAGAGGGATTGTTAGTTCGTCCATCAGCTATAGAGAAACAAATATTTTGTTAAATTTCACGATCATGGTCTCACAGCACAGCTAAAAAGTGAATATATCCAAAATTCCTTCCTTTCCGACACCGTTGAGTATCAAACTAAAAAATAATTATTTACCCGGCACTAGTGTTTAGGAAGATGAGTGTTGATTGTGAAGTGTTTAATGATAAATGACGTTAGCTATCCTTTATAGAGTGCTTATAGAGTGCGTTACTCTTACATTTCAATCTTTCTTCAGTGTTGAAGTGATTAAAAGGGCTACGAAGCATAATATGTCAAATAATCTTAATGTGTTCTACAAACCAGAGCGTAGACAAAGCCATACATTACCATCGTTAATTGTCTGACTTCCAGGTATAAAACAGTTTTAAAATTATATCTAGTGATCTAAAAGCCGTTAAAATATCAAAAATATTTTAGTCATTGTTGTTTAAATCAGTTCCAATGTTTTGAATTTGCTTTTCATGATGTCCTTAAGCGGCTTCTTTATTGTATAAAGCAGCCTTATAACAGTAGCTATCTTTCCATAGACAATCTGCCCTCCTTGCCATCCTGTCCATACTGGCGTACTTAGTATAGATTTGCTTGTTTCCCTATACGTCCACTTGTTGCCCTATCTTAAACAACACTAGTGTACAATAACACAACTTGATTTTCTACATTTATCAAATTACTTATGCTGAAACCTCAATAAACTTAAAATTATGTCCATAGCTTATTCAAATACAAAAACCCTGCAGAGAATCTACCCTCACAAACTGTAACATTCCCCCACCCCCCTGAGAAACTAATGTCTGACCTCGATATTTATAATTACCATAATCAGCATTAGCTGTTATATGATATGTTGATACTAATTATGCTTTTCAGTATCAATAGTACCATATTAACAAACACATGTGATTAAAAGATCAATGAAACTGTGAACAACGATACACTTTGTTCCTTTACAAAGATATAGAATGCAGCATATATTGGCTTACGTAGAGGGTGCTCGTGGCTGTTGTCTCTCTTAGATTGACAGTTACTTGGAAACGTGCATATGAACTACAGAAAGAGCAATGATGCTTAAAATGTCTGTTATAGGATAAGCAAAATTCTCGTTGTCTTCCTAAAAATATATCTAGATCATTATCCAAGGCATTTGCGATGTAACGACAGCTCTATTCAGAACATAGTAAGAGGCCTTGAAACTCCTCCTAATAAACTTTTACTTGCCATTCGTAACCTTAGATTTTTGGTCACCTGGGTATTAAAGTTGCTTTGTTAACATTTCCTTCACTAAAAGATGTTTTCTTGATGAAATGTGACAGACTTTGAGTTGCTGCGCCATTGGAGAACCTGTTGTAAATTGACAGTGAGTGTCAAAAACAAAAACAAACCAACATCCTCCCCCTCCCCCACGATAAAGAAACAATCAAAAAAGTCTGAAAAGAAGATGCACATAAGTAAATTTTTGCCATAATTGGTTGAGTGCCTAATGTATTTAAAGTACTGATTACAACGGCTTTCTATATCTTGCACCTAGAACAATTGGAAAACTGAATCTTTGTTATTTATAAATGACAAGACAAAACTTGTTAAACTTCGCCGTGATTTGTATAAACATGAGTTTTAGGCTACAAATGTTTGCGTAATGTAAGCCTTCACCGGGGCCAGAACGAAAACTCAATGCGCAGCACATTTGGAAAGGTGTGTATTTGAATAACTTTAAAAAATGTTGCCTTGTGTTTCGGTAAAATGTCTTACGAGGTGAGAGGCCCTGTTTCCTCCCTATTTGGATTCAAACTCGGAATGTGGTGAACACAACTAAGACTTCTTCTTTGATTTTAATAACTTTAAAATTATGCTATCCACTCTGATTCAACGCTACGGTTTTATTGTATCCTGTACATTTATGAATATTTCTTCAAAATTATATTCTTTTTGCTTGAAATATTGTTACAATACATTTTCGTGCAGGTGTGGTGATGACCAAGGTATTAAACAAGGAGAAACCAAAATGGTTTATTGCAAGGAACCAATACGAGGTCGATATGTTTTTATTCGTATCTATGGTCCAAAAGTGCTGACACTTTGTGAAGTTGAAGTATACCCAGCCGGTAAGAAAGAAATGAAAAGATTTTTTTTGCAATATATTTTAAATCTAATATACATAAATACTGTATAATACTGTATATGTACATTAATGTTGGTGTTTAAGTGAGATAATTAGATCTGCTTAAGAATTAGAAAAAATAATACTCATGTAAATATATAGTACTTTAAAAACCTTAGATGTTAGAAATCATAAAGCAGTATAGACCAATTTACTATATAAAGTGGACTTTGTATGAAAGAACAAACAAAAGAAGGCCGTTACCGTTAGTACTATAATTTACATTGTGATTTATAGATTGGTTTTCTTACCACAAGCGTATTTGCTATTTGAGAGGTTTGAAGAAAGATACTAGGAACTTGAAATGGTTTATGTTGAAATAGGATCAAATGTTACTATATGTAGATAGAGAGGCTAAATGCCTCAAACAATAACTTTTGTGACCTTTTAAAAATAATTTTACTTTTGAAAGTCTTATAATTAAAAATTCAATAAGGATTTTGAAAACTTTAAATGCTGTTCTTTTAAAGAGACCGCCAGGTTTATACCTTCTCTTTGATGTAGATGCTATAAACAGTTCAACATCATCAGTCATTTTACATTTGCTTATCAATTATAAAGGCAGACTTCCAATGGTCATCGTCATCGTCATATTCTGTCTTCTTTGGTCTTGAACATTATCTCTTTAATAAAATTAAGTCTTAAAACAATTTCCAAGGAATGATACTGATGGACAAGCATTATATCTTGTCTACTATTGCCTTATATTTAAATGATTTCAAATTAAAATGTACTTGTGAGAATTTCCACCCATTGATAATCTGTCGATTTTACCTTACACCTGAAGAACCAACTGATTGTTTATGACATGCCTCCAATTTAAGAAATTACCTTAATATTTAAAAGTATATGTACAGCTACGGGAATAAACAATGAACGAATATTTTTTTGCACGATTACATATACTAAAGAATATTATTATTTTTGACTTTTCATATCTGCTAAAATTTAAATCGTTAATTCAAATGTGAATATTTACGGGGCTTTGATTTTGAAATAACAATATGCTCGTTTACTAGCTGCAAAACTGATAACAACCAATTCAACTATACGAGAAATGCATAAATAAACACTTGTGTGTGAGTTCTTGGTGTTTAATGTGAATAAATACTAAAATTATTATTTTGATTATTGACATATCATTGACATATTATTGATAATTGGTAAATTTCAACTTTCAGGGTGCTAAAGAGGAAAACTACTTCAAATTCAGAATCCATAAAAAATTTCCAAAGAAATCTTGCATTTTCAAGAAGAGAAAGGGAGTGGACCTAAACAGTGGCTATTTTTTTGCTGACTTCAAAGAAAAGATTTATTTATTCATGATTATTAATGTTAAATGTAACATATGGTAAGGA
>JAAAKL020016551.1:0-10984 GCA_010016065.2 Carybdea cf. marsupialis auct. non (Linnaeus, 1758) | reverse complement strand
TATAATTCCCGCAGAGTTGCAGTTTAATTCATAATTTATAAAATAGCTTTCACCGGCTTTACTTGCGAACTTGTTAGATGATTACAGGTCTCATATATATATATACATATACATAGCAAACGTGCTAAACGGTACATTGGAGGCAGGCATAAATGTAACTTGTGCATCATCAAATAGTATGCAATTACAACCACTGATCAAGTAACTTATTGAATTAACGATCTGAGGTGGTCACGAATTGAGGCATAAGAATTCTTTTGTTACCAATAAATACCAGGACAAGTAGCACGACTCCGTTATTGTATGATAGGATTTAGGTATTATAAATAGAAGTGTAATTTGAGAATGTATATATAAGCTCACTGATCATGCGCAGTTTGAGCACCATGGCATTGTTTAAACGAGGAATAATGTGAGTGTTGTGCTTATTAATAACACATTCAAAAATCTTAAGTAGGGGTGAGTGTTATGGGAAAACATTACCAACGAACTTGCAAAAAAACCCTCAGCGTTATTGGTTTTAACGATGTTACTAAATGGTGATTCAAACCAGATGATGTCACGTCTACTACTCCTCCATTTGTGCATGAGGTACAGGGTAAGGTTCAAAGTCTAATTGGCAATGAAATCCAATGTACTTTAGGGTAGCTTCATAATTAGGTATGCATTTTTAAACGATTCCTGACACGAGCCAAGGTCTCAAGTGAATCAAGCAGATAGAGAGACATACGACCAGTTGATTATGGCGATGATGACAGTACTATTAACGGCAGTGGTGTTGATGAACCTCGTACTAATATTGATACTTATTATGGTGCTGATAATTACGATGACGTATTTCGACTGTAGCTTCAAGTAAAATACCACAGAAATCTCTGCGAAGTTTTAAGGGGCATAAAGCGTTCTGCGCAAAATACCTGACTGGGTTGTGTTTCCCCTTTGACATATTGTGATCTACTCCTCCATCTTTTCGTAGCACCTCCCTTTCAAGTACCATTCCTACATCTTTTAGTTCTAGAGATCAGAAAAACGTAGCAGTGTTATAATTTCTCTAAGGAGAAATCTAGGCGTGTCCAAATCCTGTACTAAGAAGTGACTTAACTCAAGATACTTTGGGATGTATTGAAGACTCTGACCGAACCCAAGCGAAACACTTTTGAGGCAGTTATCAGGGCAACGAATAATCTTTCCACAGTTACATCATTACTTAAGCAGCGGCGTCTTTCTTAACTATTACACACAAAGAGATACGTTCCTTAATCTGAACAACATACAATAAAGATAAATACTGTGCAGCCACATAACATTGTCTTCCATACTCACAACTTTGGCTCAGCTTTGAAAAGGTACTACATAAATAAAATGTGTCTCCACCGGGT
The DNA here is from genome assembly GCA_010016065.2 of Carybdea cf. marsupialis auct. non (Linnaeus, 1758). Taxonomy (NCBI): domain Eukaryota; kingdom Metazoa; phylum Cnidaria; class Cubozoa; order Carybdeida; family Carybdeidae; genus Carybdea; species Carybdea cf. marsupialis auct. non (Linnaeus, 1758). The sequence continues at coordinate 9,605 of JAAAKL020016551.1, read as the reverse complement.
GTCAATTGGTTCCATCAGATCATCTCTTCTCGAAAACCTCCTATAATCAAAGCCTCCATTATTCCAGACGATAATGTTAGTCTTTATTAACGTTGGTACATTTTATACTAGATTTTTTGCTCTTCGGGTTTCTTTCAAGGTTACAGATTTAATTTCTTGGTTTGAGAGGCGAGCTACAGTTTTAAGCTGATCTCTTGTGAAGCCATTGGAACAAACTCTTTATCGTTGATGTAATACTGGACGCAAAGCTCCCCGCTCGTTACTTTAAGGCACAGTATGCTAGATCTAGTAATCAACAGTGAAGAAAGTTGCTGATCATCTCAGATTAAAAAAATGCATGGCATAAAAATCACGGTGTTTACAATAAATTTTCACTAAAACCTGTTTTAGCCTATTTTCATCATTTTTGCACTGCCCTTAATATCTTCAGTTTGTCATTCAATATGAGGTGAACTTTGACATTAGAACACGACTCACGAGCTGTTTGACGTTAGGCTTCTTTTTAAAAGGCAGATCACGTTTCCTAAAACGGATTTCTTGGTTTTCTAGTTTGAATTAGACAAGAAATAGAGTAACCGGAGACCACAATCTCCACTGCTGTAACACTGGGATTTCATTCATAAATATTTTGAAGCTGATGCATCTTGTACATAGCAATCCTAATTAGCAGGCCTATTCACCATAGCGCTGGCTGTGAAGCTGGGGGTCTATTTAGAAATGGGTACTGTTGATTATAAGATCTCTCTAATCTCACATTAAACAGTCAGAGTGCCATTGCTGAAATGGTTAAACAGATAAAACTATTTTTGATGCCATTTTTGGTTACTTGATCCTTATCAAATGTAGTTGTGGCACATTTTCAAGGGAAGTTAAGGGTATTTAGCACTGCCAACTGCTTAATACTTCATGATGTTACGCAATTCTGCAACACTTTCCCATTTCATCTCAAAAATCCCTAGTTCATATTGAAGAAAACTCATGAGCTCAAACTGGTGTTTGTTTTTATCAACGGTTAATCGATCAAGTTTATGTATCATACGCATGCGTAAGACCACAAGGTTCCGAACGCGCCAAATTTGAAGAAATGATTTGGAATCAGTAGGCCCCCAGCTTCAGAGCCAACTCTATGGCGAATAGGCCTACTAATCAAGATCGCCATGATCTTATACCATTTTCAGACTAGTTTGACCTTTGGCTTTCAAGTTGAAACACTTCAATACCGCAAGTAAAAGCCTGTAATAAAAATGTCACTTGAACGTTGTAATGTTTTTCAAATTTTATTACACGGTCTTCTGCGTAGGAGCAAAAGTTACTTCAGAGTCATGCTGTTTGCGTACAACCGTCACAAATTAGAGGAAACTTGGATACACCCAACATTTTAATATGTAGGTAGGAGGTACACAGTTTTGAAGGGATTAAAACGATCTCATGGCTCTACTTTCGGATAATGGAAAGCTGCAAACTAAGAAACACTTACAAAATAATTAACAGCAGCTAGCAACAAAATATATAAAAATGTAACTTACAGTTTCATCCGTGACAACAAATCCTAGGAGCAAGCAGCTGCAAGATTTTTTTAATCTTGTACTTTTATTCTTTGATCTGGCTTTAGGAATCTAATTTATTTCGAAGAATTTACAGTTATTTGCGTGCATGTTTAGTTTTATATGGTATTATCGCGTAAGAGTTGTTTATAGCTTGGTCTTAGTTACGTGTTTAAAGAAATTGAACGAGTATTTAAAAAGGCAGTGGTTTACAGAAAATACTTTTGTGACAGCAGGTGTAACTAGATGTGTTCTGAGAGAGGATAAAGAAAGATACATGGTCATCTGTGATCCAATTTACAATTCGGTGTGCCATTGGGGCCATAATTCAGCTTAGCCAGGGCGGTATCACACTCGAACATAATAATAGAAGCAATCGTTTTAAGGAATTTTAAAAATTGCCAAATAAATCGAGAATCCTACCAAAAGGATTCAAACCCTAAAGATCATGACGTGTTGACAACTGGTTGAGCCATGGTGGTCACATGACCTCGTCCGTTATTTATCTAGTGACGACACTGGCGTCCTGCCATACGGCGGTGGACAAAACACTATCGAATTTGAAATCAAAATGATCTGCATTACTTAGCTTTACCATAGAAACAAAATCTTCCAGTGGGTCCTTGGATACGTGGGCCCTAGCTGTGGGCTTCCTGGGCAGGCATTTGAGAAGCCAAAGGAGAAATGAGATCTTGGAAAGAGATTCATAATTTACGACTTGAAGGTTTGAATCCGGTTGCTACTGGTACGATATTGTGTCCTTAGGGAAAACAGTTAACGTTCATTTTCTTAATGTGCCACAACTGAGAACGTCCCCTTTTAGTGAGGGCTATTGTCAAAGACATGCCAGCGAGTCCTAGCAAACCGAATTCCGATCAACAGGTTCATAAGAGTGAAAACAGGATCCTGGCTCATAGTTTTTGACGAAATTTACCTATTTAGCAACAACGCACCTTTCAAGGTAGGCTCCCTCTCCAGTTGTCCGTTTGCCTTTCCTTGGTACTCAGCCTCTTCCATGACGCAGCCCTGATCATAACAAAGTACAATGAAATATGTACGGCATACCATGACGTATAAATACCGAATTTCACGGACCGTCTACAAGGATATGGTTCGACAGTCGTGTATAAGTAATATAACACACTAAAATAATAATTCGAAAAGTTAGAATCGTATTATACATATTGTTATATACTATTGTACTCAAACGCATGTGTGGTAAACCCTAGATAATAACTGATAAAATCGATGAAAAACTAGTCTAACGTATCCCCCAGTTCCTACTTGCAGTTCATCAGCCATCTTACGTGGAGCATGCAAAAATGAAACAACTTTACATTGACGTGTAATTTTCAGTACTCCTCAAAGTTTTCCTAAAGATTTTTAAAACAATTCTTCAAGTTTAGGTCAACATCGCCCCACAACACCCAACGGGGTCTAGACATGTTTTTAAATTATTTAACACTTCCTTTGAAGATGGGGAGAGGGGGAGTGCTGGGGTAGCGCCAACGTCGTAAAAGAGTTTTTCGAAGCTCTTGGCTCCTCAGAAGGGGACTAAAATAAAAATAAAGGAAGCCAAGACAATGAAAACCTCACAATCGTCATGTACCTCCATCTGCAGTTCAATTATGACAACTACAAAGCATTGCATTTGACAGATCCTTCTTCACGACAGATACTTGCCAGAAACTTTTGAATAAATGACCGATGAAACAACGTCTGCGGTAGTTAGTATGATTCTATTTTTGCCAATTTACAATCAGGAACCTTACAGAAATACTAAACTGGGTGGACAAGGTGAACTATCACAATGTTACCTGCAAGAATGCTATATCAGACAGCAAAGATGCTTTATCTTCCGCAAGTTCCCGCCTACAATGGATTTAAAAAGTCAGTTTATCATAAAGTTTGTAACTTCAGACAAAAAAGTAGTTCACAAACAATAGTAAGCATTGAATCAATTATTGTGCTATCCTAAACTAATGAAAGTGCATAATGTGTATTGATGCTCATCAGCAAGTGCTGAATTCCACACTTTAAAAAAAAAATAGACACAAATCTAATAATCCAAATAAAGCTTGTGCATGAAGTGGTCGTGGACGTGCTTGTACGAGGAATATCAAAAGCTTAAAGCTCAATGCACATTGAATGGTAGAAGAAACTTTCATGCTAGCCCTCCCTTGCATGAAAGTACTGCAATACATTTTTCTGTACTCTAAATAATTTACATAAATACTCAACTTATAAAACGAAGAATAATACAAACGTATTACCTAAGACTATCCGCCAGATCCTCGATTTTCTGCAGCATGCTTTCCTCATCTATCGTCTCTGAGTAGTCGCTGAGTACAGAAGACGATCTGGACGAGTTTCCGACTGGCATTGGACGAATCGGTGTCTCTCGACCGTCATAGGAACTGACTGAGGAAGAGGGTCGTCTTTTTTGTTCCGCTGCAAAAATTGTCGAAACAGTTGAAAGTAAATAAAAAGCTTTGTAAAATAAACTAAATTCACCCTATAAAAGAACGGCGCGATATTATAAGGTCTCATCTCTCAGGACCTTTGTGGTCGTAAGAGTCATGAGTGATTTCTTATACAAAGCAGCACTCAGCATATTTAACAGTATCTGAAATGTCTGGCCTACACTGGTCACAGACCGGTAAAAACTAAATTGTACGGACCTGCTAGACAACTACGATCAGACAACGGCTAAATGAAATGCTAACTTGAAACACATCCAAAAAATATGAGATTCCAACAATAGAAAAAGTTGAAAGAATTTGACTGTCTGTCAGCAGAAAATTGTCGATCTTTGAGAAATTTAGGTCGTTATTTATGTTCCCAATGCCCAATGCCGACCTCTTGCACAACCACGCCAGTAATTATTTAAGTAAATCCGGTGTATGATTGCCTATTAAGGCTAAAAAGCTATTACATAAGCTCTATTACTAGCCGTTCTATTTCTTTTCTTTTCCATATCTTCCCCTTCCTCTACTGCTTCTGAAGGCTTGGTTTCAAATTCTGCAACCTTTACATATTCTCTTGAGCATGGATTAACAAGGACCAGTTACTACATGAGTACCTAAATCAGGTAAAATACAGGCCTTGCGATCATGTTTCTCATAAGAATTGACGACTCACAGTTATATGAGGGCAACAAAGAATCAACCGTGAAGAAGACGTTTCACATATCTATAATTTCTGTATTTGATTTAATAAAAATGATGCTGCTCTTGTCTTTCTATCATTCACTCTTCCTTATTTGATTCTTTCTTTCTTTATCTATCCTTCTTCCTCTTTTAGTGACAATTTTGATCTATGACGTAACTGTTACTTTCAGTTTGTCACGATTTGCATGCCCTTACATTACACTAGGAATGAGAGTTCATTCCTATTATTCGGTACACTCTTTGGCTTTCTTAAAATTAACGTCCTTAATATATTTGGTACTACTTGCAAAAGCAGTTTGTGTGTTTATTGTTGGGTTCTTGATACGCTATACAAAATACGTTTATATTGTAATACTGCTCGATAAGTATCAATAGAGATGTTTTGACAAAATAAAATTCGTCTTGCCTTCTTATGTTTCTTTCCACAATATAGAAAATTGGAGTAATCGCAATCTAAAATAGGTTCCAAATCTAACAATGCAACCAATGGGCTACAATTGACATCGAAATTAGAAATGTTGTCACTGACTTCGAGAGGAGTATTGCACATAACAAACACACCTAAATAAACTGTAAATACAAAAGAGTACATATACAAGGTGCATCTACATCAGCACTACAGCATCTGTTCGCTTTCGCCCATATCCTTTGTTTTCTATTAACTCGAAAATACTGGCATGACATTTTTAATTGTTTGTTCGTTTAGTCAGATGTACTATTCCCTTGTTACTTCTTAACCAATTAAATTAGCCTTGGAATATACATTTCCTCTTGTTGCATGTGTTACAGGTACTGTGTGCTGCCTCACAGAAACCAAAATAAACTCATGACACTCCTCCAGTTACTTGTATTACTCAACTTGTAATCAACATACTCTGAAAAACGTTTATTGTGTTACTCTACAAGAATTGCAAGTGCTAAATGTTGATCTTGAGAGCCAAAGTTTTATCTAAATCTATCTGAAGCTGATGAAAAGATAAACACGTGTAAGTGATTACTTGAGATCTGATACTGCTCATCAGCCATTAAAAGCATTTTAACTTACTCTCTTCCTTTAAAACATGCTTAACAATTGCAGACTGATCCTGGCTTAGTTTTCGCAAGGCATCTCTATGATAAGAAGGGAAAGAAACGTACAAGGTGACTAAAGACCCTCTGAAAATACTTTTATGGGTTCGTGCTTTGGGAGTAGCATCTTCAAGCACGGTTCTGATAATCATACAATATGACACACAGGGGTAGTATATAGCTCATTGTATACAATGAGTTGATGGAAGTCTTCTTTATTTACATGGAAACATCAAATTCCATTCATATGTTTGAAACATGGATAAAATACCACAAGTTGCTATTAGGATCGCTAAACAGCGGATGTAACTGTCATAGTCCTTGGACTCTTAGCCGGGGCTGCCGGGGACGTTTACGTCAAATGTGGTCGGTAGAATACAAGTATGAGATTCTTCTAATTTAGTTTAGTTATGGCAGATTGAATCGACCTTACTGCAGTGAAGAAAATCAGTGAACAATTTTTGTTTTAAGTTTCGCTTTCTATCCTTTATTGATTTCAGTGCTTCTAATTTGAGTAGTCATAGACCTTGTTCTATTCTCCATGTAACTTTGGAGTATGATCTTACGATAATAACAGACAAGACGTGTATAGTTTATACAATGTCAATGCCCTAAAGAAGGGGTCCGAGTTGCAATAAGACAAAACTTCAATTTCCGTCCGGGAAGCAATAAGAAGATTGATTTGTAGTGACACAACAAAGACCAGAGAAGGATTTGAATGCAGCTTTACTTCGATTGAAGGACGTTTTCAACCGTCGTCAGCAGCATGTCATAGGAGTTATGGTTGTTTAATAAAAGATTATAGTAAATTTGAAGTAGATGAACTTTGGCAAGATTTGTTTGAACAAGCTTCGCCCGATACAGAAATTCAATAAAAGGTAATTGGGCATCACGAACTATGCACGCTGATACAGGCAACGTTAAAAAAACTGGAAATAGCACAGAAAAGGAATCGGGATCAGGTGAACTTGTAGAAACTGGGGTCATTGTAGACGACCGGATCCGTGTATCACTTGTAACTGAAGGAGAGCAGCCACAGACCACGAAAACCACTGGCACCAGAGTACATGGAGCGGAGGAGGATGGGTTCAAGAAATTAAAGAAATCTTTCCTGCCAAATTTAGTGGCAATATTAGGGAGTATGGGGTATTATGGTCAGATTTCAAGTATGCAAATGACGCCAAGTAAGCCAAGGGGGATGCTATTGCTTTATTACGGACGCCTTTAAACGGTAAACCCTCAGAGTTTATTATTGGCATAGGAAGGAAGATTACGATGTAGCTTGGCAGTAATTTGACTTAATTTACAGCAGATATTTTCAGACAGGACATAGCAAAATTAAAAGTCTGCAAGATGATGAGAATGCAAAACTTTGCGACCTAGTGAACCTCTTCAGACCCATCGTCTTCATGATATGGTCAATAACCATACGTCAGCACTCATTGAACAAAAAATGTACCTGGACGACTGGAAATTGTGGGAGAAAGTCACTGAGAATGGCAACAGGCGATCAACACTGGAAAATCTACTAGCATGGACGTAAACTGAGATGGACGGCAGAATGTTAACCTTAGCAAAGGAATGGTCTTCAAACTAGCCTGTGTGTGAGACCATGCATCACCTTGACACTGATATTTGGTGCCAAGCCATCGAGACATCAAAGCAATCTGCACTTGCCCAAGTGTATGTAAGTCATCTGTTAATGTAGTTTTGGGGTTTTCTTCAACTTACTTTAACAACTCCTATTCTTAATACTATCTTAAGTTTCAGCCTTCAATAAGATTAATTTCTATTGTAAATGCATGACCTGTAATCTTTATTCTTTTAACTGCTTGGCATGTAAGAGCCATATTTGTATGAATCTTTTAAGAGAAAACTGTTTATTAATCATAATAATGATCTAGCAAAAGGTGTCAAGTATCAATGTCTAATCTGTAGAAAGGTCAGTTCCAAAGTTGAGAGTCAATTCATGGCAAATCTTTCCAAGTATAAGCCTACACAGGCCACCTGGCCTCTACACCTCATAAAATTACTTTGAACCATTTCAAGTGTGGTTTACCAGAAACAATTTTACAGAGAATTATGGAGTTATCCTCACATGTTTAAATACGTGGGTGGTACATTTGGACCTAGTAATAGATAGGTCAACATTGGAGTATCAGCAAGCTTTACATCCTTTCTTCTTTACTAGAGCACAACAACAGATCCCAGTTTATAGGAGCTGAAAGACAACAGTGTCAAATGAATAAGGGTAGGAATATTAAAACCTTATAGGGATATTGACAAATGGAATGGAAATTTAGTATTTAACTAGCAATTAAACAAAATGGAAGTCCCAAAGTACTTGTCAAAAGCAGTAAGGCAGCATTGAAAAGAGTAATAGGAAATCAAAAGTTGACATCATTTGCGTTGTATGCATTACTTAACGACGTTAGTAATTTGATCATTCAACAACCTACAGGTCAAGTCCCAAATGACCTAGAGAAGGGATCATTGTATGCGTCCACGCAATATCTGTTTAGAACAAGCCACATCAAATTTACCTCAAGAATCATTTAAAACTGACAAAGTACCCCATACAGCACATGGACGTGGAATAAACGATTGCAGACTCATGTTGGAGAAGATGGATTTGTGATGTTTCCACATGCTTATACGCAGATGTGAATGGCCTGCATTGTGAACCAATGAAATAATTTGGTAGGTAGAACCCTGGCCTAGAGATTCTTTAAGTTCACTTTAGTTACATGACATCAACACTGTGAAGTCGGAGTTTACTTTCGCAATATGAAGGCGTGGAGGGACATCAGGGGCACAGGAAGCATCTCAAACTTGGGGGAAGGGGGTACAACAGTCAAAGGACACTTTTTCACTTGAAGAACACTGTACTAGGTGTTTGGTTATTTAAGATAGGTTAAAAGGGCACTATTGCTTGTTGCAAATCTAGGGGGGGCACATGCCCCCATTGCCCCCTGGTTCATACCTCATATGTAAAAACATACCCTTACAGCACTTTGCTGCATCCTAACAAGATTCTTGTATACTCACATACGTGTCACACGCAAATTGACTGAGCCTGAAGCTTGACTTCTCAATGAAAGTATGGTAAGGTAGCAGTGCCTAGTTGATTAAGCTTCTAGAATATTTCACATGCATGCTTCCTACGTGGAAAAAGGAATTAGGGTAAAAGGCTCTTATTTGCTGGTATCTAAATCTATCATAAGGTGGCAGGCATGGCACCATAAGAGTCTGAAAGACCTGACCTAACCGTCAAAGATACAATAACAAACTAGAGGAAAATGGAGCAGAACAGGGCAAACTGGAAGGAAACAGAGTAAAGGATAACATTGGTGTAGTACGTATTGCAACATTACCTTTCTGACTTCACTGACTTCTCCCTTAACAGCTTAATAAACATTTTTATTTGCTTTGTAAGGTTCTCCCTAACCAGTGGAGGCTCTGGTAACTTGGACTCAGTGTTTTGGCCTACAATATGAAAATAGCAAAATTACTACTTATTAAAACTTTTAAGCCATATATCAATAATCATTATAATGAATATGCAAATTATTTGGAGCTCTTTCAACTTTTTTTTTATTTCTTTTTTTTATCTGTTTAACATCTTTCCCCCCATACATGGGGTTGGAGGGTGCACATATACATGGGACTTGTTACTGGAGAATAAAATACTTTAAGACCAGATATCCTTCCTGACATCACCAATGGCCCTTCCGGGATTTTCACCCTGACCCTCCTAACCCTCTAGATATGAAGGTCAGGAACTTATCCACTAGACCACAGTGGCTCAACTCATTTGCTATTA
>JAAAKL020016550.1:0-10984 GCA_010016065.2 Carybdea cf. marsupialis auct. non (Linnaeus, 1758) | reverse complement strand
GCCGTGGTGACATAAACAAAACAAGCGAAAAAATACAGCAACAAAACATAGACTGAAAAGACACTAAAACTAATTATTTAAGAAAATCATCTCATACCTACCCGAACGAACTTTCCAATATTATTTATACTTAAGTAACTCCTACTTCTCAAAGTTTCCAAAATCCAATCTCTCCCCTCGACCACCCAACCAAATATTTCCAAGCGCAACTCTCGCAACACCCTACAATCCCCTAAGAAATGATGCAAACACTCATCTATCTCTCACACATAGGGCAACTGTAAGGATCATCCCTCAATCTGTTTCTCCCTAAATATTTCCTACTTTCTCCAAGAGCCATAGAATCCCCCTTACATACACTACCCATTTCAAATCTTCCGAGGCCAATCCCATTTTTAGGTAAATTTCTTCGCCCCAGTTCTCCTTGATCTCTGCGTATATCCTAAGGGACGGCGAGGTGGTCTTCTCCACTTGCCAAACCTGAACTTCCTAAGATTCCAGCCTACTAACAACTAACCTAGATACAAGCCCTACCATCTCTCCTATCCCCTATCCCTCATTCCAGCAATTACCTGACCCTGCAAGGTCTAATATATTCTTCACCTGATTCGGCCATGAATCCTTCCTCCTATTTTGAAGCATCATTAAAAATGTTTGTTTAACTAGTTTATTATCTTCTATCGATGACACCCTTTCCCAATATCTAGCCATACTAATTAACCCACTCTGTCTCATATATTTTATTCCTGTATTCCCTCTCAGTACTAGCCCATCAAGCTTAACATCAAGGCCTAACATACGCTTAAAAAACCACAACTACATTCTTTCTAAATTTAAACCCTTATTAAACCCCCCAAAGCTCCGCCATGTAATGCAAAGCCGATACAACCATATCGTTAAAAACATACTTTAGCAGTCCTACATCCGTAATTTCCTTAATACTACTTTTACTTAACAATCCTAGTAGCCTATTTCCCTTACTTTCTACCATCTTGAGATGTTTCTTCCATTTTCCATCTGACGAAAGCCTACAACCTAAGTAGTGAAATTCATCTACATAGTCTAGTGTCCTACCTTCATACGTAAACTAACACTGCGAATCTATCTGTTCTCCACTTTTCCTAAAAACCATTGCCACCGACTTCTTTATGTTTAATACTAGTTTCTTATTCTTAAAATAAGAAGATGCTAGGTCTAATAGTTGTTGCAAATCTTCTTTACTTACGGCAACTAATGCTATGTCATCTGCAGAAATTAATGCCATAACGCTTGCACTTGAAAGCTTAATTATTGGGGCCCCTCTGCCATTCAAATATTCTTCAAAATCATTAATATACAATGGAAATAGCCTTGGGGAAATTGTACATCCCTGCTTAACACCAAGTCCACTCCTAATAACCCTAGAAAAACCCTTCCCTACCCACACTACAATCTTAACCATATTATACATAGATGCTATAATCTTAACAAATAGGCTTGGTAGCACTAGTGCTAACAACAGATCTATCATTTAACTTCAATCCACTCCATCAAACACCTCTTTTAAATCCAATAAATGCAACAAATAGCCTGCCCTCTTTTCTCCTAACCTGTTTGCTAATCATCCCTAATAAAATAAAAATCTAATCTATAGAACCTATAGCCTTTTCTGAACCTTGCCTGCGAATCTGATAAAATTTTATTTTAATCTATCCAACTATCTATCCTATGACATTATATCTTAGCAAAAACCTTACTAAGCACATTATTTAGGCTTATACCTCTATAATTCCCATGGTCTAATAACGGCACTTTTTAAATATCGGCACTAGAAAGACGTGGCCCAAGACATGGGCCATTATGACACTAAAAAAAAAATAATGCTGCTAAATTTCTGGGAGTCCTTTTTCTCAATATCAGTAGTTTCACAAAACTAAATCTAAGATTATTAGTCTAATATCCAATAAATGTTCATCAATGGTTCTTCTTAGATTGATTTTTTTAAATATAGGAAATCAATAAACAAAATAAACGTTCAATTTGAGCAAGATTTAACGATGTAATTTTACATAATTCAAAGCCAAATTTTCTGGGGCTGCAGGGATCGGTTCCCACCAAGAGATATAGTTATGTAATCTTTAGACTGTTTTCAACAAACGACATCGTGAAATTTGGATCCAGTACAATAAAGGAAAACAGGGGTGCCCAGAGGGCAAGAAAGGGCATGGAAGGAAGGCTGCTTGTCCTTCAATCACTATGAGTCCTTAAAAAGGGAGCTATGACTTTCAATTTAACATTGAAAGTTAGGACAACCTGCTTTCCGTTCAGCCCTAGACGGTCCGATGAAAACGACAATTTTTGGAAATCTGTCATCCTTCATCCGCAGAACGTGCCCTAGACATTTCAACCTTTCTTTCACTATAGCCCTAGAAAGCGGGATTGAACCACATTTTTCGTACAGCCTACTGTTTGAAATACGGTCAGTCAGCCGGGTACCCAGAACAATCTGTATGCAATTTCTCTGGAAAACATTTAACAAATCATCATCGCTTTCTGAAGCACCCACCCTTCAGAGTCATATTTGACCATTATCATCACTATAGCTTCCAATATTCTAATCTTGGTTTGCAGACTTATCTTCCTATTCTACCAGACTTTCTAATAATACTACTATGGTAAGTAAAGCTGCCCACCTGACCAACTTTTTGTTAACCAACGCCACCTTTCCATCTTTACTTATTCCTAGCCTTAGTGATTTAGTCTTCTTAAAATTAACTTTCAAACCTATTCTAGCACCCTGAACTCACAAAACCTCTAAAAGTTCATTTATTTTGCTCCCACTTTCATCTAGGATGCTTAATTCATCAACATAATCTAAATCCAAGAGAGTTTTTCCTCCCCATTGGATTCCGTATTCTCACATTATCTTTCCTGTCCTCCTTAAGACAGAGTCCATCAAAATGATCCATATAAAGGGGGACAGAATACAACCCTGCTTAACTCCTGATTTAATACAAAATCAGCTGTTAACCACATTTCAAACCTTAACCGCAGCAGTGTTATTCCCGTACATAGCATTAATCACTTTAATTTATTTGTCTGGTATACCATACAAGGATAAGACCTCTGCTAAAGCTCTTCTATCAAAAGAATCGAATGCTTGATCGTAGCCTATAAAACTGAGGACCAAAGGTGTTTGACATCTCAGGGAGCTCTCAATTATTAACCTAAGATTGAAAAGTTGATCGACATATCCTCTACCTTTTTTCAGACCATACTGTTCTTCTCTTAAAACTTAGTTTACAGCATCTCCAAGTCTAAAAATTATCATATTACTAATTTTACCAACTACAGAGACCAGACGCCTTGATAATTACCACATTCACTCTTATCACCTTTCTTATACAGTGGTTTAATTAAGGTTTTCCTAAACTCGTTAGGTAATTCCTCTTTTTCAAAAATCAAATTCAACTTATTAACTCAATGTATTGACTCAATTTATTAACATGCTAGAACAATATTTCACTATTATGCCGTCTATCTGCATCTTCCAGCTCCTTGGCAATTTTATCCATGGCCTCCACTTCACAGCCCCTTAGTTCATATTTTAACGTTTTCTCCCCTTTCTTTACATTTCTTTTGTTTTCATATGATCTATCACTCAGATGATTCTTGGACAAACCCCTTCTCCTATCTATTAAACATAAAGCCTTTTCACTAATATTCCTACTTGCAGTTCTAACTTTTTTCCCTAAGACACCATCAGCAGCTTCAGAAATTGTTTTTTCTAAAATTATTCCAACCATTTTCCACATTGTCAAATTTTAAACTCTCAAGTTTAGCACTTAACTATTCCTGGAATCTCTTAAATTTTCATCCGGAAGTCTACAAACATCACGACTTCCCAGGAGGTAGTTACCCTTCCGAAATTTCAGCTTTAAATTAACCCTAGACACTACTAAATGGTGATCTTTATTTTTAATATCAATAATAGTACTCCTGTTTACCCTAGTGTCTTGTATTAATCCTGACAGTCTTCGGTTTCCTAAAACATTATCAATGTAAATACCATGTTAATTTATGGACCATTTTGTGACCAAACACCGTATTGGTTATACCTAGAAAGTTATACCTACAAAAATGCAAAAGTCGGTAGCCATTACAGTTTTCTTTTCCTACACCAAATTTACCTAGGCTATGATACTATCTATCCATATTTCTACCGAATTGGGCGCTAAAAACTCCTTGTAAAAATACGACATTTCTACCTGAGACCCTGTCTATTTGCTCCAGTTTCTACAAGTAAAATTCATCTGAGTCAATATTATCTCTATCAGCCGGTTCTACAGGAGTATATACTACTATAACTGACACCCTGGACTATTTAGCCATAAAATGAGGCTAGGGTTATATAAAGCATGAAGGGGGAGGGAGGATGCAACTGCCGAGACAGCGAGTATTACATTTAGAAACTGTTTAATGTGGATTCAAATAACATTACTCTTTTGCTGTTATTGCATATTGTTGGAAAAAGGAATCCTAAACACGATTGCCAAATATACAATATAATAACATATGACAAACATTCACTCTTTAAAACATAAGTCAACGCATTTACGTCAACTTTCATGAAATTAGGAAATATCTAAGAATAAATATTTTCATATTCTGAATATTCTATAAGCAATTAAAATTTTTTTTAGTCAACTCAAAAGCCTGAAAACGTCAACCTACTTTATGGTGTTCTGATACAAAACGTGGTGGTAGTTGAGGCTCTGAAGTTTCATCACTAGAAGAGTCGGATAACGGAGCTGGATAGCTCAGAGCTGTCAAAGCAGTGCTGGATATTGGAGTAGAGCTCCGTGAACAGGTTTTTCTTTGATATTTCACTTTTGCCTGATACTCTGATGGACCTTGAACGGATAAAAATAAAAGATTTAATTTAGGCACAACTGTGTTTCATACGGTAAAAGCTCTCATAAAGCTGTTCAGATTCAACATATTTCTGACTCTACCAATCTAATGGATTTAGGGTTGTAAAAGCACGTATAGTAAGTAGAGGTTTGTGGGCCCTTCTCACTCCCCCCTCCATGTCGGGTTTTTTTACTATCCTTCTTCATTTTTTACGCTTTAAATGTAACTCAGCTTTTTTACAGCATATCATTATCATCTACAACCCTTTTGGCCAACAATACAAGAATCTTTCTTCTTTTACTTTCAATGCAATTCAGTTTGTTGTTTTTTGTTTGTTTGTTTTTTTACAGTGTATGTATGTCATAATGATCCTTAATGTTTTTGGCTTGCATTAAAAGTAATTTTTTTCGCTGTTAATGAAAAGGTTTCCTTCCATAAGTTTGAATTTCTAACAATTTAGTTTCATTGTTGTTACAGAAACCAAAAAAAAAAGGTTTATATTAATTGTTGTCATTTATTTTTATTTTGAATTATTTATTTTTTCCCCTATTAAAATATTATGATATTTTCTATCCATGAGAAAACAGAAAAGGGAGCATTTCAATCAAACGTTATATTTATACCTTGATCATAGTTAAACTGATTTTAACTATCTAAGGCTATAATTTATAATTATACATTGAAAGGAAGTGTGGTCTTCTGAATTATTTATAACAGAGCCTTTTTGGTTATGCTACAAGATTTCACCATGTGCATAAACCATAAAAACATGAGTGCAAAATATCCAAAAATCCTCGAAAATTTGCCAAATTTTCGATAATTCCCAAGAATATTTTCTTTTTTATTCTAGCCAGCTAAATAGCATAAACCAGAAGCAATAAAAAACTGAAAAAAAAACTCTACAATTGGTCAGAATTCTAGATACCAAAACGGGATCTCACAGCGAATCATGTCAGTTCCAATTGCACAGCCAGAGCTGTATTCAGAAATGTTTTCAAGCGGGAGAGGGGGGCACACAAAGAACCTTAAAATCGCATAAAAAACTTGTTTATTTTCATTTTTATTACCTTTTTACAAGTCAGACAAATATTTCGGGAGGAGGATTCAAACCCCCTGGCCCCTCCCTAGATACGGCCTTGTATATAACCTACCTACACAAGAACAATAAGAATTTGAGAGCTTAATAAAACGAACCTAGGAGTCTCCGAATCGATTCTGATTGCCATTACGATAAGAAAATATATTCTAATTGTAACTAATGTTATACTCACCACGATAACTTGAATCAGACATAGTTGCAAAAGTTTCATTAATAACTTGAACATACTCCTTGGGCAAAGACACTTCTTTCTTGTCATTATGGTCCTGGATCTTAATAATCTGATCTAAAAGTTCCAGCAGATTACGAATATTTTCAACACAAACATCAATTGCTTCGGGGTCTTTGACAAGACAAGCATCTTCCATACAAACCACTATACTATAAACAAAGAATAAAATATTAATTTATCAGAGTAACAAATGTTTCTACATGAAAAGCTAATCAATGAGTCAAAACAGAATAATAGAACAGAGTGAAAAGTGATATGTGTGCCACTTTTAAAATGAGGATTTACCATTCGTTTATCACTTATATCACTCGTGTTTGGTTAACTTAATGGGAGGTAGGTAGAATTAAGGCGGTAGAATCAGTAGATAAAAATCTATTCGAGGTATTTAGTTACAAAGTTATACTTTCAAGATGACAGCGTTGCTTCAAGTGAAATAGTAAGAAGCTTGTCCAGGATAACTTTTCAAGTTTTCAAGCTTTTTTAAAACTGGTCTTTCTTTCCAGTTTATGTTTCTTGAAGTCATAACCATAAAGTGAACTAAATCAACAACAAAAAAATGTATTTACAAATTTTATGTTCTCAAGATGATAACGCTGCTTCAAGTGAAACAGTAAGAAGCCTGTCCAGGATAACTTTTCAAGTTCTTTTTTTAACTTTTCAAGTTTTTTCTTTTTAACCGAGAAATTCTTCTAGTTTAAAGTTCTAGAAGAAGTAAAAATAAAACAAAATATACTAGCCAAACAGACAGACACACCTCTTATTAATTAGAAAAAATAAAAGGATATAAACAGACTCCTCTAAACACCACAACGACGACAAGTCTGACCAAAAAAGTGTAAATGTATGAAACTTGAATTTTCGTTTTTGGTCATTGTTCGTTGATTGCACTGAAAATGACACAATACATTTTGTGCAATTTTTTTGTAATAACATTAAATAAAGAAAAAAAGCAAAAAAAAATACAAATAGACATAACATTTTATTTTTAACAATTTTACTAAAACTGCTGACACAACTACTAACAATTACGACAATCGCTAATAAAATAACATGATTGCTAGACATGAGATTTTAAACCTCCAGAGGCAATCTTTAAAGCAATCTGTATAGTTTTTAAAATAAACACAAATCAAATTCTAGTCTTTGGAGGGGGTTTAGAGGGTGGTAGCACAACATTTCTTCGTCGTAATTTAGTTTATTTCAGATTTCATTTATTCTTTGATAGCATTTCGATTTACTTTAAATTATTCTGTACCGTTTTCTGCTCCTTTCAGGTTTTAATACAGCTTTTAATCTTTCCTTAAAGCTTTTTTTTCATATTTAATTCATGTTCATTTTTATTTAATTGACAAACTTTTTGCTAGATGTGCTAATATGCATATACAGGTTATTATATGTGCTTTATAATATCTTTATTTACTTGCATATGCTTCTTGTAGGAACAAATGAAGTAATTTTCTCCTTTTTTTAAACTAACGTATTGAATAATGATTTCAATAAAAAGGTGGTCGTAATTTGCCATCACCCATAGTTCCTGCGTAAATATCTTTTAAATTGAGCAATTTTTGTCAATCCCCAAATCATCAATTTATGCAGGAATAGGTGATAAGCCAATCACCCAACTTTCCTCCTTTCCTGACCTGTGATAGGCCCAACAGGCATGAATGACAATGGGGAAAGTTAGTTGAACTCTACTCCAGCCTTGGCCGATAGATAGCAATGCCTAGAGAAGGATTCTTCAATAATGGGAATAGCTTTGGAAGACATGAGGCTGAAAGCTCTGCAAAGCCGTCATGGAGAGGCACCGCTGTCGCCTTATGTATCCGCCGGCGAGGGAGGGACGAAGTTTATGTAGTAAGTTACACCCTCGAAAAATCTCAGTTATTTTAACATTTTACATAATAAATGCTAAGTAACAAACCTATAAATAAACAAAGTATTATGAACTCAAAAATAACACCCATAAAATAACCGAATCGAGAAACAAATCGTGCCTAGATTGAGTTTTGGTAGGTTCAAGACTACTGGACTGCCGAATTACTTCGATGAGATGGGTAGTCGCAAAACTATGGCGACATATGTCTCATTCCAAAAAATGGACTTCGGTATAGTTTCTTTCCGTTATATATCTTTTTTATTTAGGATATAAGCGTCTTACTTTCAAATAACAAGAAGACATTTCCAAAATCTAACAACCTTCGAAAAGAAAAATTTCGAACATCGAAAGTTAGAATACCACCAATAATCCACGTGATGAAAATGTCATTTTCTTTGACAATCCCACTCCCAAAATTGAAAATCATGCTGATGTAGGATAAGTTCAAACCCTTTGTCTGTCAAACCTATTACAAAATTACTGATAATCTGATAATGATAATCTCAACACTTACAGTCGAAATAGGCCCATATCCTTTGATGGAGTGCTGGAGCATTCATCGTGAAAAGGCGGTGCACATAACGGAAGGACAAATTCTAAACTGGAAAACGCCTGTAAAGAATTGAAGTCATTTATAGAACACACATTTTAAATAGACCCAAAATTTTGGCCAGTTTGCGCTTTGACATTCACACAAAAATAGAAAAAAACAACTGCCACACGGAGAAAAGAAGCAAGAAATAATTAAGCAATTAACAACAAATTTATCTCCAAACACGCTAAAGAGCGTTTTTTTCCCTTACTACTCAAAAAACTTGAAATTGCCATATCCGTAGACATGTATGAATTTATGAAGATCGGTCCTTTGAACGTGTTTCTTGGACAATCTAATCGAAAGAAAGTAGATAGAGATGTTGAAAAGCCGATCTGTGTACTTGCTTAGACATCAAATTTTGTCTAAAGATGGTGCTGCAGATTCATTTTCAACATTCATCAAAATTCCCTAGAATAACTTACTTTTAGATTGGTGACAATTCAATTTACAGTTAAGGACCATCGTAGAATATCCCGAGACATGATTATCACAGCAGAGAGTAGCTACAAGCACTAAAAATTAAGTCACGTAAGACAAAGTAGGATACCCGTTTATGGAAAAATTGCTGACAAGAAAATATTTCTCTTCAGGCTTAATTCTTCTTTGTTAGACTTTCTTCTTTGTTAAAGAAGAAAGTTTACATCTAAAGATTTTGAATGAACCCGGTTTCTGAACTCTCAGAAAAATCTAGTAAATGACCCAAAAGTTAAATGTTTAATTTTTTTGTATAAATATGTCAATATGTTTTTATTTCGACACTTTAGTATTTCTACTGATGACGATCGCTGTATATGTGATCGAAATATCTAAACTTTTGCACCTGCTTTCATTGTCTAAATAAATGGACTTACGTCCACTTGAACGATTATTTATTCGTTAGACATAAATCGAGGAAAGGTAGTGCAGCAATGTGCAGTCTTTATTTGCACGGAATGTGATTTGATGAAATTTGATCTGTTGCTAATAATTGTGTTTGTAGGATTTCATTTAGTCATTTATAGCATTTCCATTTACTTTTATTTGAAAACTTTTTTTCTTTTTTTTTTTTTTCGTTAATTAACTGATATAATTTTTCACCTGACTCAATTTTATGATGAATTAAATATCCCACAAATTTTAAGATTTAGTCATTATTTCTGCCTTAAGAACTAAAATGATGAATTCCAATTAAATTCCAATCAAAATTTGAATAATCAGTCATAATGATCAATCAACGGTAGCTTCATTTAATAGTATTTAATAGAAATTTTCAGCAATACAGATTGAAAATTTGTATAACAGATAATCCTATATGGTAGCAAATAAAGAAATACTCTTTTGTATGTTACCTATTGTGCTTTTTAAATCTCAAATGCCATTATTTTTGCTATTGAAGGAAGTTGAAAAATAATATGATATCACAATTACACCAGTCCATCAGAGAAAAAAAAAACAACCTAAACGAACAGGAGAAAAAAAAACCTCACATTTTCAGGCGTCACAATAAAAATTTAAAAACACATTACTTAAACACGTTAAAAATCTGAGTTACAGAGGGCATAATCTTTTTTATTTAAATTAATAAAAAAAGCACTTTCAGAAAAAGAAGTTTTTCAAAGAAAAGTAAAAGCAATATTAAAGTTAATATCAGCAAAAACAAAACCTATGATAATTCAAACTCAGGACAGAAATTACTACTAAAGAATAAGTTTAAAACGAACAAAAATTATTACAAAGAAGAGTTTGGCAACTGCCCCCTTCCCTTAGTGTAAAAATTTATAGTTTACTGCGTCATTAGCGCTTTACTGAAACGAATTATATTTAAAATATTTTCTTTTGTACTTATTTCAGCATTAAAAAAAAAAATGTGAAATAAAATCTTGAAGTGATGAGCTTTCAGCAACTGATATCATTATGTATCAAATATTCAGTTCAATTTTATTATTTCTTTCCGATTCAAGACGCAAGTGGTTTCCAGTAAAGCGCTAATAACGCAGAAGCCTTTAGACTTTTACGGCTAGGGAAAGGGACAGTAACCAGTCTTATTTGCAATGATTTTCGGTCTTTTTAAGCTTGGTTTGCATATTCAATTTAAGTTTTGCTCGTCTTAAGATTTACGATGAATGGTTATAAGGTTTTTCGACTACCCTGAATAAAATGGCTATCTCAGAATTTGTAAGGAGCGACCCGGCTCAATAGTAACCAAAACTCTAAAAAATGGAATTTTGATACGAATAGCTACATCAAAAGAATCGCATTTTAATGCTGGTTTTAAATATATAAGTTTCATCAAGTTTAGTCTTACCCATC
>JAAAKL020016549.1:0-10985 GCA_010016065.2 Carybdea cf. marsupialis auct. non (Linnaeus, 1758) | reverse complement strand
AAGTCATGCGGCCAACATAGCCAGCCTCGCACTGGCAAGAAAATGAGTAAACTACAATGCTGTTATTTGTGGAAGGCTGGACGAGTAGAATAGGTGGATAAACTAATCAGATGGATAGGGCTTAGAGTACTAATGTAAAATGTAAATAAAATAGTTGATTAGTTGTGAGACAACCTAGGTCTTAAGACATTGCATGAACACACCATCAAAGCAAAGAAAGTCGGAGGCCAGGCAGGTTATTATTGAAATTGCAAGTTTTCTCTGTAAATCAAAATGATTTCATGAGTAGAAAGTTGGGTCCCATATTCATAAGTAAGATTAGATTTATACCCGCAGTATCTATTACTACCAAACTGAGGCTTTTTTAGCGTTCCCATTCTAAAGTTACTTTATTGTTCTAAGAATTTGGTATCAAAGACTGTGAAATTTTTATCTGTTTAGCATATTATGACAAGAAGTAGAGAATTTATAATCTGTATATCATTCTATGTGTTTGATTGTTTTAGATAGGCCTCTGGCAATTTCTGTTGAGATAACAAACCATGTTCAAGCCGATGGCCAATGTGAATGGACATCTACGTTCCATGTAAGTCAGTTGAAAATGATCGAAATCGGAACGTGCGTTATTGCCCTGCTTGATCCAAGAAGTGGAGATGTTATTGACATAAAAGCGTTTAACCCATTCCCTCATGATTCTAAGAGTGATGCAATGACATGCTTTAATCATCTAGACTCATTTTCAGCTTCTGCTACTGTGTTGGCTACGTTCATTAACAGTCACTATGCAGCACATGATCTGGGTACAGCACACGATATGATGGTAAGTCAACATTCATTGCTATAAGCTATAAACACAGAACGTTTTGACGATAGACGTTATTTCTTCGCATTACAGTTATAGAATGACTAGTTTGACACTAACCTATAGTTGTGCATTTAGTTTTCTATTACTATTGCAACATATTTTACTTATATGTATATACTATAGGTTCTCAAACTATGAGAATGACAGCTTCCGTATGATAGGAAAGTTTAGGCCTGCCTTTCATTTGACCGTTCTGGCACCTAGCCACATAAAAGCAAGAACACTCATGTTTGACAACAGAAATAATCAGACCTTTGCCATTGACTACATTATTCTAGAGAAACTGAGTGGTCAGACGTCCAACACTAATCAGGCAGTCCAAAGTATTGCTTCTCCCTACTTTTTTCTGATATTTCATGAGCAACTTACCTTATCTTGAAAAACTGTTTTGAAATCTGCTGATGATAGCATGATAAGTCACCAGGATACTACATGGGATATACAAGGATAAAAACACTTGAATAAAACTACTTTATGAAACAAATTAAGTGCATCGCATATAAATTAGCTCCTTTTACTCAATTCTACGTTTTAAGTCAATTAAACCAAAAAATCAGACTTACTTCACGCTTTTTTTCAAAACTAGCCATTCCAACAATGGATTTTCGAACGGTTTTGATGCTCTTGTCGCCTTTCGGCTGTTTTGCAACCTTATCGCCTCCAATTTCAATTTTACCCCGTTGAGAAGTGTTTACATGGAGGTATTGAACAATATGTTAAGTTTAAATGCGAGGAAAAGTGTTGTCAGATATATGACTCGCTAATACAGTCTTTAAAAAGTCACATATAATAAGTTTATCTTATGTTTATAGTCAGCTATATTTTGCCAATTGATTGTTGAGTAGAATTTATGTACTTGTCAACTTACGGCTATTTTTTACGTCATTGCGTCCAATTCCGGAAACAAACATATTTCTGCGTAGCTACTAGACAAATAAACAACCTCGCAAGAGTTTATATGTATAACAAATGTTTGCAGATTTATTAAAATTATTTTGGCTCCGGTCTTACTATCTCGTCCTCTCTCCACTCGAAATCTTATAAACTGGATATGGTTAAATAACATTAACATATTTTGTAACTACCACCTTTCGATCCATTTACTAATAATAATGGCAAACTTAACGAGCTCAGTGCCACTTTGGGAACAGTTTTCTTTATTTCGCATTACAGCTAACTTCTATATACTTTCTATGCATTTTTAGACACTCTATGGAAGAAAGAAGGACAAAGGAAAGCCCACTGATACATATGCCATGATTGGAGCAAATGCCCTACCTGGAAACATGGCAGTGGAGGCTCTGGTTCGTGAAACGAACGTACCTTTCACAATACACAAAGTACAACATAGTAAGTCCTGTGTGTATCTCGTGCAAGAGTGCAAATTTTTTAACCATTACCTGGTACGGGAAGTCAAGCTGAACAAGAGATGAGTTGCTAAAATGTTACATAACTTAATTATAAATTCCACGTGACGAACAGTCTCTGAAGTATAGTCCTTGACAACTGATGTGGGTAGTTTTCGTGACCATGCTGTTGAAGAAATAACATTTAGATTTACTCACGCTAAGTAATAAATCACATCATAAATGATTAAATTCAAAAAATCAAGCATAATCAAATTTAACCCTATATGTTCTATATAGAACAGACATTTTTTGAGATTTCCAGGGCTGGTGAGGCTGGTTGCTAAAGTTATTCTTCAAAAACCTTGCCTTTTGAACATTATTTTATTGTATTTTAAACATTATTTTGGTGGCATTTGAACATTATTATGGACCTCTTGTAAGATAGGGTAAGGAAATGATGCACCAAAAAATTATCTTCCCATCTAAGGAAAATATTAGAAAGAAAAGGCAACAAAAACATGGAAGTAAACACAAAAAGAAAATACTTTCCACATATTTGCCAATAAATAGTTCTCTGCTCCTAGGAAAAAGAGTATGAAGATCTATTCACCAAATGTAAAAGCATTTGGCAAAAATCATGACTTGTTTTAGTGCTCCCTGTTTATAAAGTATAGATTTCTCTTCCTCAGTCACCTCCTCTGCAGATTTTGTTATGATTTCGCTTAACAGTAACGATAGCAATTGACACCTATTGCTTGCTTTATTAACATATGCATTTTCATATGTAAAAAACTCTGCAAAGAATTAGAAAATGCATGATTTATCAACAAGCTATTTGCCCTGAGGATGACTCTGTGCGAATTACACACGAACGAAATGAAGAAAACTACCATGAAGTAAACTAAACTAGAATTTTACAGAAGTGCCACATAGTTAAGTCTTTCTTGAAATTCGGTTTTACTTGTGTTGATTTCTGTCAAAAGAGTCAAAATCTAGTGAAATACAATGTGCATTTTTGCCGTGAAAATGCCTAATTTCAAACTGTCAAAAGAGTAGTACCCTAATATAGAGTAACTTACTGAGGTTTCGCCATCTGGAACCCTACCATAGCTAGACCCTGGACCTAGGGGGGGCGTTTAGGGCCTTCACACTCCCACCTGAAATGACGTGCCTATTGCAGAGGTCACCTCTGGTCCGTAACTTCTTTTTTCAATCCCAGGAAGAACACTGATATATTATTTATCTACTCCCTCTATTTATATCTTTTCTTTCTTATTTACTTGCTTTAATCTAAGTTTCTTTATATCAAATACTTAGCGATAAGATAAATTTCAGGCATTTCACATGCACCTGCTTCATACGTATGTTATGATTTATTTGATAACAGAGACTGGCAACTCTGTTGTCCATTTGCCCCCTTTTCTACGTATACCCTTAAGTATATGAGTTGGTATCTATATTTTTATATATTGATACATGTATATGTATATATCTTTTTTTTTTTTTTTGCAAACAGAATATCTTCTGTCTTTCACAATCGTGATCAGAATGCAGAAGGAAGTCAACGATGAGAAGAAGATCCTAGATGTGTTAGGAGACTCGACGGCAACTATTAAGATTTGGTGCTCATCCACAAAAATATTCATTGCATTTGCTGATCAAACTCCGATATCCTGTTCGTACAGTCTCCCAGTTGGAGCACCGATAGCTCTATCACTTACCTACGATGCTAGTAGTCGAATGGCCACAATATACATTGGCACAACTAAACTACATTCGGAAAAAGTCATGAGATATATCAATGTTGTTTTTCCCTTGACTGGTTTAATCAAAGTAGCATCTGGAGGTATGGCAGGCTTCTCAACTGGCTTTGAGGGCGTCATATATCCCCCAGAAATATGGGACAGGGCCTTGACATTGGAAGACCTCAAAGATGTGCTGTTTTTGAACTATGTTGGGGATCCTCCTTTACTTTCTTGGGCGATTCATAACATCAAAGCAATAGAAAGTGACCCGCGGGATGCTTTAAGTTATCGATCACTGTTTTCTGATTACTCTACAACTTAAGAGGACCTCCAATTCAGCTCCTGTCCATGTCAGAGAATGCACTTTCATGCAAATAGAAGATTTTAAACTGTGTTCATCTTCACTGATTAATGAGTTTTGCAATCAGTTATCTCTACATAAAATTTGGAAAACAACTCATCATCAATCATACCTATTAAATACACTAATAGCACAGACGTAACCTTAGAAAAGGCTTTGGTTGTTATACTATGTCTTATTAACAATTACGTATTGTTACTAATTGTTTAAGGCATATTTCTGACCTCTGTTTTCGGTAAAGTGTTGTTTCTACTTTAATCTGATATGATTGAGCATCTCCATACAAAATAATATGGACAATTACACATTTCTTGGGTTTGTTAGGTTAGGTTTTAGGTCTTATTTATTTTTAGTGTATCCACTGTTTGCCTTTCCATAATTGATCATCAATAAATAATCAATAAATGAATCCGCCGATGCGCAAATTCAGAAGTCAACAGCACATCATTAGCCTATTTGCACATATTTTTCAACGATAGTGTGAAACCCATTTAAATTTGAGTCGAGTCGAGGATATGAATCACCCGCTAGCAATTTTGAAGTAATTTATTCCCCACATCTTTAATATATCTTTCATAGACATTTTTAACACTCTAAAATTTTGTTTCGCATTCAATGACAAAAAAACTAGGTGGCGCACTCTTTCCTGATTCTTCTGTGACGTCATTGTGAGCAGCTGGAACGCATATGTAGATTTCATTGTAATTTTGATGATTTACGCTTAGATTCCGTCCTCCTTTTTCCCCTTATTATTATCATTATTATTATTATAATTATTATTTTTCTTGCCTCCTATTACTTACTTGTTGCAAGAATATTTATCACATAAATTGCATTTTTCTGGCACAAATAATGCATAAATTTGACAAAATAAATCAAATAACCTGTTTGATCTGGTATTAACTTGTTTCATCGTTTTGTAATGAGAAAATACTACGGGGATTGCTGCCGTGTCAGTGGCTGGTTTGTTGTAGATTCAGTCTCTTGTCGTTAAAACGCTTCTATCGCGCATAGTTAAACCTTTGTTGGAGCATTTTCGCTAATTTTGTAGAGCAGGGCTGAACAGAACTTTCCATGAAGAAAGCTGAATGCAAAGGCTATTATAACTAATCTGCTGGACGGGGAACTTTCCCAATGCCCCACAGCATACGTTTGCCTGCCCTTTCCAGTTCTTAAATTACCCCCCAGGAGTCAGAATTGTTTTGACATTTTGTTTGTTTTGACATTTTGTTCATTTTGTTTCCAGGAATCGAAGTGCCACGTTAGTTTTGGTCTCACGTTCAGTTTTCCGTAGTTAAACGTGATTTTGAAAGGAAAGTTTTCCAGAGCGAGGCAATTTTTGAGGTCATAAGGAACAAATCTTACGTTATAACGAACAGGGAAGTTCAGTTGTCGATGCTTCGAAATTCAATACGAGGCAAATATGTTGTGGCGAGCAGCGCAGTGTTGAGCTCTTTTTCACGGTTTTACGTGAAGTACACTAAACGTACGGTAAAAAGAATAGAAGGAGGCTTTTCAGGTCAATAAAATAAACAAAATACCAAAAATTGAGTGCGCAGAAACCATTGCCTTTTTTTCTTTTACCACATAGATTTCAACTTCCGCACGTTCACGACTTAATTTTTACTTTCAAATGAAAACTGTCATCCTACGCTGTGTTACTGTCACGAATATCTCGATGTCCGCTACCTTTAGAATTGCCTATTGACGGAATCTGATAATAACAAATCTACCAAAATGTATCACAACCAATGAAACATCCATAAATCTTAACAAAAGTAAAACTATTTCACAACTTGCTAAATAGAGTTACCGATTGCATATCGGCTAATTCATACATGCATGAATTAACCGATTGCTTAATTAACTACGTTACGACTGATTACGGAGGTGGATATTGCGTGTGTCTGAGATGCATAACAAGTCCCGAAATACATTACTAACGATACGAATCTTTGATAATAATAGCTATTTTTTAGTTTGTATTATATGTCATCTCACAGAAGCAAATATCATACCACTATGAAGTGAAAGAATCTGTTTGAAACTTACAAACTAGCCGAGTTCCTATCAATTTCTGAGTTGTAAGGATTCCTTAAAAGTAATGTGTTTTCTAAACTCTCGAAAGTATCCATATGGAAATATGTTCTTTCTAGGCGAAGTTTGATAAGCCATACACAACAACACATACGGTCATGGTATGGCAGTTAACATCGCAAAATAACTGCATGTTGACACCATAGAAACACATGCTGTTGACATGTGTTGCCTTTTAGTACCCATACCTCCTGAAAGATGTTCAAGGTTCAAAGGATGCAAGCAAGCTGTTGAACAATAACACATTAGGATGACAAAAGGAATTGTGACTTCAAAATCACAGGTATTCTTCATACATGTAGATGTGAACCCCACGTTGGGTCATCTTAACTCTCTCTCTCTTCGTTTAAGGGTTTAAGTATCTAAAGGTTAAACAATTATTTTCAATCAGTTTCCATTGAATCCACAAATTACCCACGGAATCCATAGCCGTATTGACTTCCAAGTTATACGAGCTGAATAGTGCCTAAACGTATTGCTGGTATTGCAATAGATTAACCTATTGCCGATATAAACAAATGATCCATGAAAATTAGGTGTTTTTGGTATTAAGTCTGAAAAGGATGCAAATCTCTTAAACCGTAATTTATTCATGCCCTAGTAAAAAGTCCTATGTACATGGGCACTGCCCTAAACCCTTTTAAAGGGAGTAAATAGAGAAACATAACTGTAATATCATCATCATCGTAACCATCATTATCCATCTATTAATATTATCTCTTACATTACCGATATTGGAAGACATTAGTAATCTAAATTTTGAAGTTCTCAATGAAAATTCCATAAATTTTCTTCGGAGTCAAAATTAAGCAGATTATTCTGTTGCTGAGTACGTAATTAGATGTTTTAAGGGGAAACATCTTCAAGAGGCTTTGATAATCTCTTGGTGATCAGAATCATGCGTTGAAGCTTGCAACCGGATAATTGTTTGGAAAAAAGTGACTAAAGATTTATTATGCAATGGGTATTTAAAACAATTTGACGATGAAGATAAAGGAGCCTAAGAACTTATATCCCTAATCCCTAACCTATCACTCACTCTTACCATATCCCTCAACCTTACCGTATTCCTCACCCTTACCGTATCCCTCATCTTTACCGTACCCCTCACCCTTACCGTATCCCTCACCCTTACGGTATCCCTCACCCTTACAGTATCCCTAACTGTTACCTTATCCTTCACCCTAACCATATCTCTCGCCCTTACAGTATCCCAACTGTTACTGTATCCCTCACCCTTACGGTATCCCTCACTCTTACCATATCCCTCACCCTTACAGTATCCCTCACCTTTACCATATCCTTCACCCTAACCATATCTCTCGCCCTTACAGTATCCCAACTGTTACTGTATTCCTCACCCTTACAGTATCCCAACTGTTACTGTATCCCTCACCCTTACGGTATCCCTCACTCTTACCGTATCCCTCACCCTTACAGTATCCCTCACCTTTACCATATCCTACACCCTTACCATATCCCTCACCCTTACAGTATCCCAACTGTTACTGTATCCCTCACCCTTACCGTATCCCTAACCCTAGCCCTAAGTGAGCTTGTTAGTGGCACCCACACATCTAAAAGTTGAGCAAGGAAGACTAGGGCAAGGACAAGAGTTAGGGATACCCACTCAGCTACAAGTTCAACTGTTGTAAGTTTTTTACATATTTTTTAAGTTTCTTTGCGAGCTGAACTGATGTTCGAGTAAGTAATTCACAGAATTCATCTTGATATTGAACGAGTTAACACCTCACGTATCTTTTCATTCAGATAGCTCAAGTTGGGAACCATGTCAGACTTGCATCGCTGATATCTTACATTTGTTGATTGATGTATAAGGAAGTGGCCTATCCGTTGCGCGGGTTACGTTGATTTCCTCCCTGTACCTTAGCTGGGTCCTAAACTGACTTGGAATACTTTGGCTTCCGTCAGTCACCTTATGAGCCTTACGTCCGTGCCCTGTCAAAATTTACAATAGTTTCTATTACAACAGGTTGAGCCAGTACACCCTGGGTACTACAAAAGGCGGAACGGATAAATGTTATGTTTAAAGTAGGGATTCGGAAGAGAAGTTTTCCGCATTATTCAAATTATGTTCTAATTAAATTGAATAATGCGGAAAACCAATATGGCCATATACAAAAAAATTGATGAGAATTTTTTGGTTATCCAGGACAATCTGCAGATGTGGACGAACCGCCACACACATAAAAAAAGAACAAACAGCGAATACTGCCTTTGCATAATGCGATTACAGAAATATACACCGCCATTGGGTCATCTTGACCTACGTTCTGCATAACGGTTAAACAAAACACTATGAAGCAGCTTCCATTGCATTTTTACTAATTACCGACGAAATCCATGGCATTGTTGACTGCCAACATTTAAGAATTGTATAGAACCTCAACTATTGCAGGTAAAAGCAAACGTTTACCACAAGGAATCTTAAATGCTAATTATTTGGCATGAGCCTTCCAAAACATTTGCATTTTTATGTCATGATCTATATATTAAAACACCTTTTCTTATTACAGGTACAGGTAGACACTGATGATCATTAATCTAAAATTTTGTAGTTCTTAATAACCTTCACCTAATTATAGCACGATGGACAAAATCTACGTGTAAAACATGGATCTACAATACAATTATATGGGTGGTCGATTTTGGCATATTGTATGATTAGGTGCAGTAAAGTGAGAGTTTGTCAAGTGAACTGTTAATGCATTGCTCAAAAATATCATTACAGCTTTCAACCATAAAGCCGAATTCAGCCTGACAATTTCTTGAAAAGGTGAGTAAAATTATATTAGGGAAAGTGCAGCTATTTAACCTAGAAATGAAAAACTTGACTTCAATTAATTTTCATTGCACTTGTGCGTGTCGTCAGAACAGGTTATTGACAATAAAGAAGATGCATAAATTAGTAGATTAAAGACAACGTAGGGAAAATATATATAAAGTGCATAAAGTAGTAGATTAAAGACAACGTAGGGCAAATATATATAAAGTGCATAAAGTAGTAGATTAAAGACAACGTAGGACAAATATATATAAAGTGCATAAAGTAGTAGATTTAAAGTGTCCTGTGAAGAAACAAAGAGAAGTTCTACAATAGGAACAACCCAGATAATGTTAATGGACGAAAACAGAAGAAAAACGTAAACTTCAATTGATAATCTTTTTACTTCGTAAGCAGTTTTATTACACATAGCAATTGCAAAAAAAACTAAAGCAGGCAAGTGCTTTATAATGGCATGAGCAATATTCTCTGGGACTTTAAATTCTAAACTTGCTTTCAATCACATTTTTCCTGTATGATGTAGCTTACAAGATCTTTCAATTAATATTCGTGTATAAATAGTCATGAGGTATCTGTTGCGTATTTTAGTAGTGCTATTTCCTCGTAAGGCGAGCACATACTTTACTGCTTGTAGGCAATGAATTATCTCCCCGTATTCATAAGTGATGCATTCCATTATCCCATTCTTATGAACTGCTTACCCCAGCGACACAATATCAAACACATTGCTGACTATTCACCTTTACTTGTCCTTGTTTCCTTTTTTCCTTCCTTCTGTCTTCTTCTGTCCTGCCACGACATTTTTTTACATCTTTCCAAATGTAGCCTTTGGTAAATGATAGTGACATGCGCAAATAGCCAAAAATTCCTTTAGTTTAAGATTCTTTCTACATGTGCTTTATGATATTCTCAAATTAATCTTTTGTACATCAGTTACCTATGATATTAGTATCTTATTAATATTTCTGGTTTCCGCTGTATAAAGGACTTGTTATTCTATAATCCATCGAGTCATGTTAGAGTTGTCTTTTCAAAGGCCATGTCAAGGTCAAACATGCTTTATTCTTTCTATCCGGAAAGTTTAAGGCAGTTGATGTTATAAATATGGCTCTAACTCGAAAGGTACAGATTTTATCAAATATTTTGTTCAAGCTTTAATAATAAATCTTCACGTGATACTTTCTAATCTTAGAAACAAGTTTAAAATATTCGCAGTTTGCAGTTTGCAACAAATTTGTAACATTGAGTTTTCTACACCATTGTAACTTTTTTGAAGGAACACCCAAAAAATTCGTTTGGGTTAGAGTCAATTGGGCGAACATAACTGATGTATTTTTCTTCAGTCTTAGGAAAAAAACTTCATGCTTCTCTCGAGAGAATAGACCCTTACTCCAGGTGTTGAATCGATTTGACGAGGCATTAGAATACTTAAAAAAATGTTTGCAATAACTGTTTATAGCGCCATTTCTTGGAGGGTTTTAAGCTCTTTTATGTTTACGTGTAACTAACGTACCATGGTTGCCAAGATCACTTGCAACATTTAACAGTTTCTGCTTTGTAGTTGGACTCTTGATATAAAATTTTGTATGTTTAAATGAACTCGAAAATGCCAGTTTTACTATCTCCATTACGTATAAAATGATGATCAAGAATAATCATAGAAATATAGCATATTTATATGTATATATATATATATATATATTAAAACTCCAACAGATAAGAAGCCATAAGAAAACTACATAAAAACAACAACTTAAAATGG
>JAAAKL020016548.1:0-10985 GCA_010016065.2 Carybdea cf. marsupialis auct. non (Linnaeus, 1758) | reverse complement strand
CAGTTGACCGTATACAAACCTCGTAATCTTGTCAAGCTATACCTCGGATCTCGTCGTGCCGCTCGCGACCCTTACATATGGTACGCCATGGCTGGAAGGCACCTTCGCGACGGTCTAGGGATATGGTGCGGAGAGGCTGCTCTTAAAAATCGAACCGAACAGTTGAATGTCAGGGTTCACTGCTGGAGGATTGGGAGGTGATGTGGCATCGCAGAGCGAACGCAAGGCTTAGCAGTGGCGGTCACGCAAGAATTACACCAGTAAGGCAACAACAAATCCAGGATAATTCTTCAAAATCATCTTTAATCATATTAATAGGAAAATAGAATTACAACAATTAGTATCGCCCATTTTGAAGTCTTACCACAAATTAGATGTGACGCGAACACGTCGTGTATCCGAGATAAACGAATATATACATCTGGTCGCGCATAAAAATGGTTTTGCGGTCATAAAGAGTAAACTGAACGAAACGCCGTAACCAAACGCGATCAACACGTAATGAGCTGTGCCTCGTCAGTCGAAGGACAGTCAAACTTGTAACAGTTATGTCCTGTCACATTCATTATCGGCCCCCATCCATAACAACGAAATCTATGTAGAGGGTATCCATCTACCGCACTCAAGATTGATTTGAGTCGTTACAACGAAAGGAATGAAAAGGACAAAGCTATCATATAAACGCTTGGTATAAGGCGTACAGATATGCTTACTTTTTGTTTTCGCCAAAATGGTCGCGGTAGGATGATACGGATCAAACTTTCCTATAAGAACAATCAACGCGTTATTAAACAGAGTTTTCTGGCGTTAGGCTCATTTCTCTTAGGTAAGTGCTAACTATGCGCCTGAATGTTTTTTACAGATTTATCAAAAACAAAAAGAAAAAATTCGAAATTTCAATGTATTTTTTATCCTTTCCTTTGTTTTCTATCTTGTCTGCCGGTGAGTTTCAGTGAACTTGCCTTTGAAGTCAGAATAGAGACATGGAAGTATAACTTGCAAACGGGATTAAACATTTTTTTTTAAGGATTAAAGTGAAGGAGTATTGGTCATAAATGGCGCAAAATTTAAAATAAAGCTCAGTATGTTATTAAAACGTTCTGAAGATACTAGTCCATTTGAAGCTGGTTCGCATAGAAATGTTTTTGTTTTAAAAATTGGCCTACCTGTTTAGGTTATTTACCTCGGTAATCTTCTTCCTAAACAACCAGAGTAACTTTCATACTGCCTTACGAATAACATGAAACTGCATTTACTGAAAAATTATCTCACATAAAGCAAAATTCAAAGAGGATGTCTACGATACGTTTGCAGCTTTTGCAACAAAACAAAGACTCGGATACGATGCGATGCGACTCACGAACTGGAACTCGATGCAATTCCAATAACCTAGAGCAAGTCGATGCCTTGATTTGCCTTCACCTAACAGTTTTCCTTTTGTCGGAAGTGCTGACTTGCCAATAACTTGCTGCAAAAACAACGTGATGAAGTCCTTTAGCAAATTTGTAATGATGTGTCGTGTTTCGCGTAAAACATTTATGTTTATGTACTGCAAAAGACTGACGAGGGGAACTGATCTATCATTTGTTAACGTGTGATGACAAAACAAAGCAATTTTGAGGGAAAATCATACCTATCTTCACATTTGTTGTGCTTGAATGTTATACGGTAATAACACAAATAGCTTTTGCACAAGCTCCTATGTTATGAGGGATAGTCTTACCGAAACCTGGTATCTCTTCAAACGGTTGGAGTTTCGAAGAAGCATGATTTTGTATTGGAATATATAAAGTAGTGTAATAATGCCCTATCTAGCGTCACGGATGTTGCAATTGGTAAATGTCTCCGTCAGTAGATATGTGAAAGTTTGTGACAGCTTTACAATTTTCATAGCAGACAGAGGTCAAATAAGCACGTAGGGCACCTTTCTTCAATGTAAAATTGGACCCTTTGGTACAAGTTTGACTGTGAAGTAAATGATTCTTTATACCCACAAAGTACAATAAATGCGTATCTGTGTAGTACTTGTGGCCCGTTTAGCTGTCTTGCTGCTGCCAACCCTACTATAGTAGGCATCACTTCTTCCCAGCTGCGGATCTAGGACGAGATCTTGAAGATCCACTTCTTCGTGAGCCTCTTGCTTCTCCCATGGAAACCAAGGCATTATTGATAGCATCAACGACATCCTAGAAGGTATAACGTATTGCATCGATAGCATTACATCACAGCATATCAGGATACAAAACACGACATATCCTGACTTTATTTCACTTCCCGTCATATCAATGAACGTACCACAAAATCATATAACAAAACATCAAGCCACACGTGAGCTGTTCAGATAATGCGGAGGAAAAGTGATGACGTCACAAATAAAAATTTTTGGAAATAGTACGAGTTGAATCCAGATATCTAAAGGCAACCGTGGAATAGGTTGATTCCCAAAATAACAAACCTGTAGCGTATATAGTATTTGAAGTAGAGGCGTTTGAATTTCAGAAGCCTATGGTCAAAACTCTGTTAAAATTCCTTGGATCTTCAAGTTAGGATCCAGCATCAAATAATAAGGTTTAGAGAGATTCAAAATGTTGGAAGCTGATATCTCGGTATTGGGAAAGGACAACACTCTCAATGTTGGCCATTGACGTTTTTACTAATAGGGCAACCTGAAGATTGAGGTCCTTTCCCATAAATCAATCATTTTCAAAATCGTGACGTCACACTTTCCTCCGCATACTGAATGTAATCCTACCAAAACAATGGCGATACCACATGGCGGAAGCAAGCCACTTTAGCAAGATATAAGGTTCAAAAGGAAGTATAAAACAGGAACCAGAGTCCGGGGCTTGTGATTGAAGACTTTAAAGAGGTATCTTAAAAGATTTTGGGTAGGGCAGTATAAGACGGAAAGGAACATGTTTGTGGAATACAAGAGTACAACAGTGCATCACAAAACGGGGGAAGTAACGAAGGTGCTAGACACTAGAACATTAAGGTGAAAATTGTCTTTAATGATGAACTATGACGACAATAGTCATCTTTACCATGCGTTGATATACAGTATAACATATCGTAAGAGTTTGAATGTCAATTTAGACTGAGTGTAAATATCTATGCGAGTAGACCCCAATCCAGGGCTTGAGGGCAAGCAACAGCGTTCACAGCGTCATCGAAAATGGGAACAGCAGTACGTCCTTCTTAGTACTTTAATCGACAGCAATACCAAAAAGATACATCAATGTCACAAATATTTAACAGGTAGCCCTCTTAATTCTCTGTTGGTGATAACACGTTTACGTGCCTGTACTTACCCCTTTAGATGCAAACTTGATTTTAGCCTCCGCGAGGACATCCTGAACTTTCTTACTCTTCAGCTCATCTCGTATATCCTCTGCAAATCAAAAAGATATGTTTAGTTTCCGACAAAAGGAGTATTGTAAAGGCTAGGTCAGAGCCAAGTATCGTTGGACGCCATACCAGAGAATTTCCTGTTACGGAAGAATGCTCACTAATGCCGGCTGGTTTTTTTTAAGTATTTTCAATTTAACTATGAAATGCGATCCATCCCAAACCTCGAATCAAAAAACAAATCAAAACGAGGGGCAAAAACAATGAAAGCGATATCCAAAGAACTAGATGTTGATAGCTCCTGCGGTGATGGAAGAGACATGTCTTGAATATGTGACTTTCATAATAATCAATGGTATGAGCCTATGGGAAAGTAATTGCTTGGTAAGGCTCAGAAAATACGAAGTTGAAACAAGCAAACAATAGCGATCGACTTATTCATGGTGGAATCGACAGGGTCTTAATTTGTTCAGATCAAGAAAATGCACAGAATTTACGGCAAGACGACAAGATCAAATTTCTTACTCGACAAGCTATGTCGCTACATTCTCGACCAATAACAACGAATGCTACAAGGAGAAATGTATTCTCAGCTGAGCAACTGTTAATAAAATGAGTACACAAAGTAGACTTCGACGACCAGCTAGAATCATTGACGTCCTACAAGCCTTGTGAACTTGATTAGAAAACACAAGTAGATATGGTAGTGAAGTCAAGACCTGCAGTTGCCACAACTAGGGTAACAGAGGTGGATATCTCTTTATGTCAACTATTACCAATGCACTACAGAGTAAAATTAAAGTTATTGTGGCTTACATGCACAGTGAAATACCAAAATGGTAAGTACATCTTCGTCATTAATGTAGCAATAAAGTGTTTGTCGACTGATGATTTACATGAGTGCTGGACTTGTAAACATGCCATGACCGATAAGAAGGCAGAATGATACCAGATCCAAACAGAGCACGGCCCCTTACGTAGCAAGAGGATAACCTTCACTACACTATGCTAGCATTGAAACAAAATTATTACTTGAGGCGTTATATTGCCTAGTGATTGAAAGAAGAGAGTGTGGTGTCAGCAATACCTAGAATACGTCAATCATTTACGTAGAATACAGGAATATCGATAAAGACATAGTACATTAAATCTAAAACTTGTTTAATCACTGCAAATAAATTCCGGCCTATTACACAAGATTCCTCGTTTAGTATGACGTTTCTCTCGATGGATCTTTAAAAGGAGAAATCGTCGATGGAGATTTTATGGCTGGAAGTAAGTTGCCCAGATAAATCTATTTCTTTACATTAGGCTACTTCTGATGAAAATAATAATATGCAGCTACCATGTTTCCATTAAAATGTTAAAGCCTAGCCATGTGTTTCCGAAAAGAAGCAGGGTAATACGTTCTCAAGGACTGTAACTATGTTACTATTGCAATCAAAACCTCTATATTTATGTCGTTTCTAATTCCTTCGCAGGCATCAAGTGTCCGTCTGACGTTTCCCCATGTTCGCACGTCCGCTCTGAAACCGAAGATAGCAAATTTATTGGCGTGACACTTCTTTGTTTTCAAGATATTCTTTGGCCATACTACTCATACCTCAAGTGGTCAACGATTTTAATGTGCAGTGGGCCTAAGCCACAACATCTTACATGTTGCTTGACGCCTAACATGACATACGCCGCAAAAAACTCGAGCATTTCAAGGGTTTACATCACAAATGTAAGCGTTGATTGACGGTCTGCTTCTCAATATGCACACCAACTATTTTAATCACATTTTTGACGTGTTTTTCTACGTCAAAGGGCCCAGAGCTCAGCAGTAAGCTAACATATATATATATATTAACTGCTTACAACACAATTTTCGAAATTATTGTTGTAATTCTCTCCATCAGCAGCTATTCTGGAGGTTCCCACAAAAGGGGCCTGGTATAGACGTCTTGTAGGTCCTTCCGCTCACATCATCCTCCACAACCTTCCTCCATCGTAGACACGGACCTCTTGGTAGGCATTTTCACCCGGCATACCGTGTACTCTAGAAGACTTGATTTGACACTCTTGTATCTTCCATAGAACAAATCTGACTAAACCGATGGAACCTACTCATGGTGACCAAGAGCCGTCCGATAAATCACTAGTGCACTTCTACATTGTCTTCGATTTAGAACAACCACACTTGCAAAACAGTAGTGCTTATCCCTAACCGCTTCGTTGTGACTCCGACACGCAGATAATGTCTCTGAGGTGTTCTCCCGTATCCATAGTGCTTGCCGACAGTTTTTGCTTGTTGTTGGAGGCTGCAAAAAACTCGCATTCCTGGGCAAAAGAATACTGGGTGCTAAGGACAGCACAGTACAGACTATAAAGTAATTCTATCGTCTGTTACCAAATTCCTATGAATCAACAGTGAAATTATAACTTTAATATTTTAAGAAAGAGTAGATTCATAAATGAAAGGAATTTCGGCCTTAATTTTTGTTAGAAAACTTAAGATTAGTAGTCAATCAGCCAAGCTTCTAAAGCCTAGCAGGTCTGAGGCAATACATTGGAAACGCAGGCTACAATATCTTGCCACTCTATCCTCCATGTTAATGAAAAAGGCAATATAGCCTCTTTTGACCGAGAGCCATTGTGCAGTGACCGCTTCGTATAAGATCATTAATGCATAAATCATCTAATGAACCAGGAAAAGAAAAAAATTGTGAAACAATTCATATAAAAGCTCTTCGTATTGTCAAGAAGCGAGAATTGAATTTATAGGATTTTAAAAAGACACTTGAGAAATAGAACATGCGTCAGCACTGGAAATCCGATGATGGCAAGTTTTTCAAACCTTCTCTTGTAACTTTTCATCCTTATAACAGCTCTTGTGAAGTACATCACTGCAGTGAAACTAAGTAAAAGTATTTTACACAACTAACCGTATTCTGCCAATTCCGCTATGGCACAACTGAAATTCTCCACAACGTCATCGTTTGTCTTGTGGGCCCTGGGGGATTGATAACATTCAATATAAGATAATTGGTTTCTTTAACAAAATGTTACATTTTCAGACAACAAAGGTAGGAGGCCAATTCCCACCCCAGCCCCCACCCCCCGAACAGAAATCCAACTAAAGCTCCGTTTGCTTGTTTAAAACATTATAAAATTGATCTATGTTGGACTCTTAGCGACCTCATGAACTAAATCACGTGACCATTACAT
Source organism: Carybdea cf. marsupialis auct. non (Linnaeus, 1758) (assembly GCA_010016065.2). Taxonomy (NCBI): domain Eukaryota; kingdom Metazoa; phylum Cnidaria; class Cubozoa; order Carybdeida; family Carybdeidae; genus Carybdea; species Carybdea cf. marsupialis auct. non (Linnaeus, 1758). The sequence goes on along the minus strand of JAAAKL020016548.1, from coordinate 4,427 downwards.
GATGACGTTATCAATTAAAATCGTAACGCCAGTACTGGGTATTTTCAGCAGACGGCAAAAAAATTTAACAGATTTTAATTTTGTGCACAGTAACCTCCTTCTGTAATTTAATTTACCTGTTTCTATCAAATAATATGTTTCAGCAGTGTCAATCTACTTCGCTAGCTGCTCTAAATTGGGCAAACATGATAAAATTTATGAGCAACGCAACGTCATCGTTGGCTCTTATAATTCTAGCAATCAATACTCCTTGGTAACGTTTGGCCTTGGAAAAGACAGGTTTGTCATACCATACACGAGGTGTATAGGGCCGATCCCTTCCTTAAATGTAGAGGGAGGGTCAAATTTTGGGAAGGGGGGTTACTCTATCTCCTCCACATCACGCCTAAAGCTTTGAGATAATATTTACAACGCTATTAATTCTATTAGTACATCAGTATCACAAGATACGTACTGTTACGTCAAAACAAAACAAGAAAACATCCCCTAAACCCCCAGTTTACATCAAAAAGAAATCCTCTCTCTTGTGCACAAACGTTTCTTGGGTAGAGAAACAATGCACAGATATCGTAAGTAGTGATTTTAATGCAGACCTTGGCCTCACGACAACTGCAAAATGATTTTTAGAAAAGAAAATTTGTCAAAAAGACATTTGATTGAGTTGGGGCGGCGTTTGAGTAAGGACTGATGACTGCCTGTAATATCCTCAGTTAAATAGTGGTGAACAACCAGAGATTATAATCGGAAAAAACTGGGATAAAGATATATATTACATGAAATGCCTACTTATGGGGGGTGCCCAGTGGACCACTTTTGTCGTACTGCTCAGGGGTTGCACTTCCCTACGTTCATGGCTATTGGATACCTGCTAATCTCAGCAGAGAGAATTTACACGGTAGCCTTGTTGAACAACAGTATATACACCTCAAAAAGACAAAGAAAATAAAGAGGAAGAGTAAATAATAAGAGAAAAAGGGAAGGGGGAATTAATAGATAAGTCTGCGAATAATTAATAACTGAAAGAGTGACAGAAACGATAAAATTTGCTTGCTTCAGTTGCCGATTTCCTTTGTTTTGTTTGACGTTTTCAAATCAACTTTGAACCAATCATAACGAACACAAGTGTTAGTAATGGAGTATTTTAGCACCAGATTAGATAATCAGAATCATCATCTTCTGACCATAATGATGTCTTTTCCATTAGTAAAGAATGCCGCAGCAAGAGTTGACTTCTCCATAAGATCAAGGTTGGTCCGAGATCTGTTTTAGTTGAACAAGTATTATATTTTTCTTCTTCCTTCCCTTCCCATTTTAAGCACGTGTAAGAGTTGGATCGGGGCATTCTTCCTCAAGTGTAAGGTTTCACGAGTTTCAAGTAATATCTCTGTAAAGCGATCTCCCTATAAATTGCCCCATTGCTAACATAGGGATTCTTCCCTTTCAGACTGCCGTCATACAATCTGTTTCCCATTAACATTTTCTACCATGGTTACGAGCATCATCTGCATCAATACTGCTTTTATCCTAGTGTAACATACTTGAGAACATAAATATGACGTCTGATTGTATCATTTAGTAACGATACGGCCGCATAAATATGGACTATTTATATTCGAACGATACATCTGAAACATTGTAAGGTGAATGGCAGTGGCGTCATCAGCCTTCTCAACCTGAGAAGGGGGCAGGGCAAGAATTTATAAGGAACCACACCTTGCCAGGAAACAAAACCCTACTTTCAAAAAATTGACAAAAAAGTACTGCTCGCTCTGTCTGATGGAAATTACCTCATTAGTAGTAAATTGCACCGCAAACCTATTTGGTTGGCACACACCATAGTTTGTAGGTCAGATTCCGACGAATTAGGAAATTTACATTGCGTCAGAGAAGAAGTGGGGGGAGGGAGGGGGGAGGTACCTCCAATCTTATCCCGTGGCCACGCCACTGGTTACTGACAGAGTTGTTAATATTATCATTTGTGCAAATTATGATCTAAATTCACTATTTTTTGACTGATCGATACATACATGTATCCGATATTACATACCACCAGTAAAAAAAAGTATTCTTAGGTGCCTCTTACCTAAATGCGTCGAGGAGAATATCTACACCATGCTTCTCTCCATCGCCATTTAAAACTTCGTATGCAGATGCCTCTAAAAAAGGAGCGCATAACGGATTAGTTTTAAAACATGCAGTAATTCTGACCAGTTAAAAGTTTCAACTCAAATTACAGTAACCTAGTTTGTAGCTGAGCTTCATCTATAGAGACCATAGGTACTGCAAGTTTCTTACATATGGGAACAAAACACTTGAACATTAAAGTTACAGAATAAGAAATTAAGCAGGAGAGCTCTTAAAAACATTGTGTGTGTGCCTGTGTGTGAGAATGTCCAAGAGTAGACAAAATAGAATGGCTCTCATTCAGTAAGCACTCACTTACAGCTCCTTTTGACACTTACCGTCAGCCTCTACGATGCTTGCTAAAGCCATGCAGCCGTTCTTTACCACTTTCGCATCCTGTATTAGTAAGACAATAATACGTTACTCCTTTTGCTTCGCCCAAATTTCTGCTACCTAGAAATGTTTTATTATTTATAAGCTGGTTTTCTGTTATGGGATACACGACCGACTTACATCTGGGGCAAGTTCGCAAGTACCCACCTACAAACATTTTCTTTCTTCATTTCTTCTTAGGCGATGATACTCAAGCATGATACTAGGGTATTCTACACCTATTGCCGCTAAAACATTAATACGTTTACATGTAAATTTATGAAGGTCTGTCTCACATTTAAAAGAAAACTATAAAAATATATAAAAAAAGTACAGCAGTAACATTACGGGAAGCAAACGTATTTTTTGATACGAAAGCACCAAATGCTTCTTTATCCGTTTCCAGAATGATTTCCAGTGAACCTCTCTCCTAATTAGACATTAAACGATGATGTCATTATATCTACCAGGTAATTAGGTGTTCCTGAGGTACACCTCTTTTACCATTGCATCAACGTGGAAGATCATAATAGCTACTACCGAGAACAAGTACAGAGAACACATCTCCCTCTTCACAATCTAAGATAAAGCGAAAATAATTTTGTCGAAATTTTTCGATCGACACTTTTCAAGACACTTACATGTGTCAAATAGGAGCGTATTCTTGACAGATGCATGGTTATAGAATAAAATAAAGCATATATATATATATATATATATATAACTCAACGAATATAAAACTCCATTTGAATGACCACACAATCCCGACAGCTAAATATTGCGTAGAAAGAACCCAATACGAAACACACAGGAAAAGGTTAAGAGAGTTTTAATGACTACGTAGAGTACGAAGGCATAACGGACAAGCTACGGTAATGAATGAAATGGAGACAGGTTTACAAAAAACTCCTTTCATCTTTAATATTTCCACCCTGTACAAGGCCGAAGCCACTACTAGGAATAGGGTTACTTTCCTCTCCAGATGGCACTCTATTCATGCTTGCAGTCCTATTTCTGCCCTATCTCTCGAAACATAGTTTTCCCACTTCATGAGAGCAGATGACAGACCACAGTGCATCCGGGATCGTGGAAGGCAAGCTCAAGGTAGGTTCTAACTCACGACCCTTGGATTGTGAGTCCGACACTCTACCAGTATGCCACTACTGTGTACACAGTTTCTTTGTTACTTTACCTTATAGTTATTTTGTACATAGTTTCTAAATTTAGGAGGTTAAGCTCCGTCCTTGAGTTATTTGAATTATATCACTCTTTATTCTGAGCTTCAAAGATCAGCAGGCATTGCAGTGCGGGTTCAATAATGTTAGCCGCTTTGGATCTCAAAATCGTACCAATTGAGACACATTAAAGAGTAAAACCACTGTGACCAGGAGATCAGTCTTACAATATTTATCTTGCCGTGGTGCATCTGCTCCTTTGAACAGCATACAGTGGAGCTAGTAAAGGATCTCGAATACATTGTCTGGGCATAGCGTGTAAATCTTAGCTGAAAAGATTTGTCGGCAAGGTAGGCAAAACCCCTAAATTAGGCTTTGCGTTATGTCATCTCCTTTTCCAATCTACCAGATTATCCAAACGTTTTCGATTTCTTAAACTATCTCATGGCGATGGGCGATGAGCGATGGCTAAATTTAAAATGTGTGAGAAATGAACATTGTACTGTTCATTGTGGCGATGCAAACATGACTGATGTAGCAGTCGTTAAAGCATTTGCGAACGAAATAAGGCATGACCTTTCCAACACCTTTTATTAATGGCTAAACTGGGCTATGATCCTAATAACTCACCTATGCCCATCTGCACGAGCGTTGAATACGCAGGCTGGCTGATTATCCTTTAGAAGTTACTTTAAATGGGGGAGGCGGTTCTTAATAAAATGACTTATCAAACATGATTACATTGTAAAATAGAAG